>SJYR01000754.1:156998-180362 GCA_006410655.1 Kobus ellipsiprymnus
AGTCATGTATGGATATGAGAGTTGGACCATAAGGAAAGCTGAGCACCGAAAAATTGATTCTTTTGAACTGTGGTGCTGGAGAAGACTCTTGAGAGTCCTTTGGACTGCAAGGAGATCCAACCAATCCATCCTAAAGGAAATCGGTCCTGAATATTTATTGGAAGGACTGATGCTGAAACTGAAACTTAAATACTTTGACCACCTGATGCAAAGAACTGACTCATTTGAAAAGACCCTGATGCTGGGAAAGATTAAAGGCAAGAGGAGAAGGGGACGACAGAGGATGAGATGGCTGGATGGCATCACTGACTCAATGGACACAAGCTTGAGTGAACTCCGGGAGTTGGTGATGGACAGACCTGGTGTGCTGCAGTCCACGGGGTTGCAAAGAGTTGGACGACTGAGTGACTGAACTGAACTGACCACCTCACCACTCAACCTTGGAGAGGCTATTTCAACTCCTCCCAGTCTCAGTTTTCTCATCTGGAAAACGGGCAGGATGTAGAGGTTGGAATGGCAGGAAATCCTACCAAGTGGCTAACTGGGTGGGACTTTGCACACTCGTTTCTTACAAGCAGGCACTGCAGATGCAACTTAGATAAGTTAACGAAGCAGGCAGTTAGCACCCATCCAATAAGGCAGTTGAGCTCGCGTGTGGCGCTTGGGAGCTGGGGAGCTGTGGCAGCCTTATGGGGAAGGCCGCCTTTAGCATCCTCGTGCTGGGCTTCGAGGCAGCGCCACCCCCGCCCGGGTAAGGGCACTGTAATTCTGCCTCCTTGCCTGCCCGCTCCCAGCCCTCTCCACACCAGCCCCACGCACTCTCCACGCTCCACTTGGCCTGCGGCTCTTCCACCCGCAGGCTCTGGTCCACAGACTCCAGGACCGCCGTGAGCTTGCGCCTCTGGCTGGCCGCGGTCAAGGCGATCTCCTCCACATCCAGCTTGAGTCCGCTCAGCTTCTCTGAGGACCAGAGAGAGAGGGGTGGGATGGAGGAAAAGGGTGGGAAAGGCTGGGGGAGGGCAGACAGATGGGGCTCCTGCCAGGGGACCCACAGCCAGTCCACTTCCTCCAGGCAGTCATGGGGCATGCTGGTTGCCTGGCTGGGAAAGGCCCACTCTCTGGAGACACCCCCGGCCCACTCCACCTTGACCAAGACCCTGTGCCCCACCCCTTGAGCCTCCCACACTGGAGGGCAGTATGACACAGTGGTTAAAGCCAAGACCCCTGGCTCCTCCCCCCACCCCCACAGCGCTCTCTTCATGGTGAAACCCTGGACAAGCTACCAGGCCTTTCAGAGCTCAGTTTCCTCATCTGTAAAGTGGGGATGATCACAGAACAGCTGTGTTGAGTGTTAACAGCGCCTGCTCCGTGGCAAGAGCTCAGGAAGCTGTGGCCGACAGGCCTGTCCTGCAGCCGTCTACCAAGGGCTCTGCAGAGGGCGCCAAGCGAGCCCCAGGCTGGCCCACTCTGCCTCCTAGGACTTCCTGGGGCTGACAGCAGCGACTTACGGAAAAGGTGGTGCAGGATGAGCCCGTCGAAAATGTCCTCCTCCAGGCTGCGGACCACGATGTGCTCCGGGAGGAGCTCGGCGTTGATCCAGTCCACCAGCACCTGCGGCCCCAAGGGACAGCTGACGGGGGCCACTCCCCACCCAGCCTCTCGCTGGGCTCAGCTCTGCCCTCCTCCCACCAGTCAACTCCTACTCGTCCTTCAAGGCCAGGTCAAACATCGCCTCCTCTGGGAAGCCTGCTCTGACCTCCCAGGCTGTTAGGGGCCTGCTCTGGGCTCCGGAGGACCTGAGCACTTCAGGCTTTTTTTTTTGTCCTGTGTAAGGTTTTGATAATACAGGGGTTTTAAAATCCTCTGGGGGGCAGTCAGAGGTGGTGCAGGTCAGGAGGTCTCCCTGGAGGAGGTAACAGAAACACCCCACGGAGGCTAGAGAAATGCTGCAGAGGGAAAGGGAAGCCCCTAGCCTGTGCGCAGCTTACAGCTGAGAAGAACTGGGTGGCGCCCGTGTGTTCCCACCCCTTGGTCAGCCGTCCGCTGCCCCAGGCAGCTGAGCCAGAGAAGGAGCTCGAGAGCTGGGGTCTGTGGCCCGGGCCGAACCCCGGCTCCGTTGCCACTGGCCACCGCGTGTCCCCCACGGGCCAGGTCACTCCTCTGAGGCTCCGCTCCCTGGGACGCAGGTGAGCTCCGTCTCAACCGCCAGGAGCCTTGCTGGCATCAGGCACAGAAAGGCACATCGTCGGCGCTCAACAAGGATCCCTTCATGCAGCCACTCAGCAGGTCTCCCGGGAGCCTGCGGGTCGCCACCACCAGCTTAGGCTTCCCCCACCCCAGGAAGGTAAAGAGACTCCTCCAGAGAAAGATGGTCAGAGAAGGTTGCCGCACCTTTTGCAATTCTTCAAATTTGGGGTTATTCCGGGAAGTGGGGGGAAGGAACTTCCTCTTCTCTCCTGGAAACAGAGGGGAGCATGACACATGGATGGGGGCCTGCAGGTCAGCCCTGGAGCCAGCGTCTCAACCAAGAGGGGAGACTGGTCCTGCAACTTCACAGGTACATGCACACACACGCGCACAGTCACACGCACACACACACACACGCACAGGCACACACATGTGCATAGGGCACTCAGACACACAGGCACACAAGTGCATTCACAGACGCACGTAGAATGTCACACATACGTACACATGCCATCACACACACACGCGCGCGCGCACACACACACGCGCGCGCGCGCGCCCCCTGACCACCAAACATCCCCAGACACCTGGGTTTCCCAGACATGCCTCGTCCTCTGCACCCGCTTCCTTCAACGAAGTGGTTCCTGCCTCCCCCAGGACACTCTTCCCTCTCACTTCTCTCATGAACACCAGCCCATCTTCAGACACCACAATATTCAAATTTGGGGGACATAGGTAAACTCGAAAACTATTTCTTGTCTATCTGAAATTCACATTTAACTGGACATCCTGCATTTTATCTGACCCTCTTTCCACGTACATAAGAAGGGGTCACAGACCAGTTAAGCCCAGGTCCCCGGGTTCCTAGGGGCCGAGGCAGCGTTCAACCATGACTGCCAGGCTCCCCGGTGTGGGCAGGGCATTGAGGGCCCCTGGCTTGTCCACTGAGCCCCAAGACCTGGGTCAGCATCTCCCCTAAGTTGAAGAACCACAGAACCCACAAATGGCAGGGCCCTGGCGGACCCCGGAGATCATCGAGTCCCCGTGGATGTGGGAGAAACAGTCACCCCGGGGCTGGCTTCGCCCACATCCACAAGACGCATTGCCTCTGTGTTCTCGTAGCCTAGCTGGACTCTTCCAGACATGCTGAAGGCCTCTGAGTCCCACCCGGCCCGTGTGATCCTCACAGGAGGACAGGCTCCAGCAAATGCCTGGTGGCAGGGGTGGGGCGGGGGGTGGCGGTGCCTGAACGGCCGCAGCCCCTTCCTGGAGCATCCTTCCTGCCACTCTGAATCACACCATGTTCCAGCTCTGCCTGCCGGAATTGTATCTCCAGACCGACTGTAAAACCAAAACCAAACACTTTTCCAAATCACGAAGCCCTGCCACCCTAACAGCAATTTTCCTCCTGATGCTTTACAACCTGAAACCACTTATAAACCAGGAACACCAGACAGTTAATGAAGTCAGCCCCGCGGCGCCGGGCTCTGGCTTTGCAGTGTCACCCTCTGGGCCTGCTTCCTCGCCTGTAAAAAGGAGGTGAGAGCGCCCGTGACTACCACTCCTCAGAGTAACAGGTGAGATGCTGCGTTTAAGATGAGCTCGGCTCAGGCCCCGCACAGACGGGACCACACAGCCATCAGCATCCTCACCACTGTCCCCGTTAACCTGGAGAAGTGCGGTTATGCGGGATCTGGGGAAAACTCGGTGGAAGGTTCCAGAAGCAGGGGAGTCAAGTATAAAGCAGAAGGCAGAGGCAGGGGCTGGACAGAACTGGGTGTTCAGCGGACCAGCTGGCAGCCCAGGCAGGGCCTGAATCGGCCCGGGGGGGGGGTTCTCAGGATGCCGGCCCTGCCCCTCCGCCCCACCCGGCCAGCACCTTGTGAGAGTTCTTCCTCGGCCGGTGGGTCCGCCTTCCCAGGGAGATGCAGCAGGTTGTAGAGGGACTCCGGCTCCATCGCTGCCTCGCCGGCCCTGGGGAGGCAGGGAATCAAGGACGTCACCCTCCGAGTCACCCTAAACTCAAGGTCTGCTGTTTTCTCTAGACACCAGGAGGTGCAGGGAGAGGGTGGGAGCTGGCTGGAGGGGTGGACAAGTCACCGCACTGCCTGGGCAAGGGGACAGGGTGCCTGCTGCGAGGGTCACTGGGAGCCAGTGCTTGCGGGACGCCCCGCGGAAACAGCTGGCGGCTGAGGTCAGAGCCTGTGCAAAGTCTTGGCGGGGAGGGGGGTCCTCCTCGGTCAGGTGTGGAGCAGCCAGCCCACGGCCCCTCCTGCAGTACACAGGAACCTCCAGCCACTCACCCCCACACCGGGCAGTAGGACCAAGGGGCAACCCACTGCTCAGAGCTTCTTGGATCCAGAAAACCCTCTGCCTGACCTCAGGGGGCAAATCTGCTGGAGGGGCGGGGGCAGCAGCGTGGCGGTGATCGTGTTGACAGGCGATGTCTGCAGACCAGGAGCTCCTAGCGGGGCAGGGGTGGGGGACAGGCCTATCCTCTCTGGGCCCTGAGCCTGAGTCAGGGGGCACAGAGCAGTCCCCCAGCCTCTGAGTGAGTGGACGTGGGACTGGGGTGCAGGCTGGGCTCTCAGGGGTGTGGGCTGGTCCCGCCAGGCTTAAGTTCTGAGCGAGCTTCTCCACAGTGGGGCTTATCATCCGGGCCTGTCGAGGGAGCTCGGTGGTCTCTTCGCTCACCAGGAAGGGCCAGAGTTTTCAGAGCCGGCCCTCCTCATCCTCGCTGCGGGGGGAGGGTGCCCGGCAGAGTCAGAGCCTCCTTCCTGCTCCCCTGGACGCACTTCCTCTCCTGCCCGGTGCGGCCCTGCCCCCCCACTTCCGCTCTGGCCCCTGGGCCTCCTGCTGCGCTTTCAGCCCCAAACAAGACATCTGGGGCTGGGGGAGCCTCCTGCAACAGAAGCTGGCGGTTGGCCCCGGCCCGGGGAGGCCTGGCTGGAGTAGCAGGGCCCAGAGCTGCCGTGAGAGGGAGGCGCTCACAAGACTGTAGTCACGCCGTGACACAGGCGGCCAGCCTGGGGACTCTGGGCACTCTCTGTGGTTCCGTCCTGCCCTAAATCTTGGGGGCGTGGAGAGCAAGCCACTGGGCCGACTCCATCCCCCGAATTCCCAAGCCTCCTTTTGGACGGGGTTCTGTTCAAAGGACGGGCCAGAGGAGAGGCGGGAACTAGGCCTGGGGGAGGGGGAAGGTTAGGAGATTGGGTTCCAGGTGGGCTCTTCCTCCTGTGTGACCTTGGAGAAAAAACCTTCCCTCTCTGTTCCTGACGCTTCTTTACTGGGAGGGGCTGAACCTGATGGGCGCCAAAGGCAGCAAGTGTCCACAGCGCTGGGAGCTGCCTCCAGCCATCAGCAGCCCCAGGGACTGTCCCTTCCCAGACCCCGGCCTCCCTTTCTTCATCGGAAGACTTGGGGTGGCTGGTCTCCTTGGCTGAAGGTTAGGGGAGATGACAGGCTGGAAAGGGAAACTTTCCCTGGCTACACGAGAGCTGGGAGGGCGCCCTTCTGTCTGCCCGGGCCTCTGGGCTGGGGGAGCGGCGGCCTGCAAGCCTAAGAGGCAGGGAGACCAGCTGGGCTCAGGGTGTGCTCCGCCTGGCATTGTCCCCGTGGGACCTTGGCTAAGACCGGCTTCTCCCGGCCTCGTTTCCACGAGGCCTCCCAGAGCCTCCCTCTCTGTGTGTTTGAGCTCAGGTATTAACGGCCGGCCAGGCAGAAAGGCCCAGAACCAAGGACTCACCTGGCTGCTTCCTCCACACAGGGAAATGAAGGCCACGGAGCTCAAGCGCTGGTAGTCCCCGGGTTCCAAAGCAAAGCCAGTTCCGGTGCCCTAGGTCAGCAGGGGCCGCCTGGGAGGCAGGGGCAAGCGGCTCACTTCCTCCGGGGCCTGTGGCTTCTGCAAAGCCGTCCAGGCTCTGTCTCTTATACACATCTAGATGTGTATAAGAGACAGCCTCAGGGACCTGCTCGTGTGGCCTCAAGACAGGCCAGGGCCCAGCCACACCTCCGCGCTCCCCGGACACCTCACAGGCAGCTCAGAGCTTGCATTTCTTCTTTCTGTCCCTCTCCCCTCCCTAATATTCAAACCAAGCCAGTTCCTGAAGCCAGAGGCTGGGAGTCAGCTTTCCCAGAGGCTGCAGCCCCTCCATCAGCAAGCTGTCAGCGCTGCCTCCAGGCTGTCCCTCCAGCTTCTTGTCCCCGGCCTGGCCAGGGCCCACCTTGTCCTCTCGCCTGGACCATACAGGAGCCTCCTAGCTGGGAACACACTGCTCACTCAAACCCCACCTCCTACCCCTGAGTTGTTCTCCACAAGCGACCAGAGGACCCACTTCACATCTCAACTCACTTAAAACCCACCAGCAGTATCCAGTAGCTCGCAAAATGAAATCCAGTCTGCCCAGCCCAGCCCAAGGTCCTAATGGGACCTGCCAGCTTTGTCTCCATTCTCATCTCCTTACCTCTTCCATCCTCACGCCCTCCCAGCCACATGGACAACCCTTCTACTCCCTGAAAGTGCCACCTACCTTCCTGCTTTAGGTGGTCACACTTACTGCGCCCTCTACCCAGCTTTTAACATGGCTGACTCTGCATCATTACCATCAGCTTAAGTGCCTCCTCCTTCAGGAAGCCTTCCCTAACTGCCTTATCTAAGAAGCAGATCCTTTCCTGATCCCATACCACAGCCCTTTAAGGCTCCTGAGTCCTAGTGCCTAGAGCAATGCCTGGCACAAAGTGGGCTCATTGGATAAACGTTGATGGCTATTGTTGCCTAAGGGGATCAGGAAGTTTTTCCGAGGAGATGTGGGCTTTGATGGATGAATAAGAGTTTGCCAGCCGAAAGAAAGATGGGTAAGAATGTTCCAGGTGGAGGGAACAGCCTGTGCAAAGGACTAGAGGAATGCAAGAAGGCACGATCCCAGGACAGCGGGGCGGACTCAAGCTGGTCTCTTAAGCGTGAGTCTTTACGAGCCAGGCTGAAATTGAGAGTTTCCATAGCAACAGGTGACAGTGCTGGGTGACCAGAGGCTGACCACCCTTTCTCTGCTGACAGACCCTGCAGAAAAGAGGGCAGGGCACGTGGGGAGCGTGCGGGCAGGAAAGTGGGGCTGCTCATGGAAGGTCATGACAATGACCGAAGGTATTGCCGATGCTGATATTTGCCGAGTGACTGACGACGAAGCAAGGATAATTGTCAGGGCTTTAATTTCACCAGGACCCAGCTTTGCAGGCAGATGCTCTTACATCTGTACATTACAGAGGAAGACACAGACACGCATGGCCTAGTCTGCCGCTCTGACCCTCCTATATGGACTGGGGTTTGTTGCAAAATGCAGTGAGAAAGAGGCTGTCACTCAATACGATTTTTAAAATTTAAATTTCATAGAGAAAACTATATAATTATTTAATTGTTGCCTAAGGGGATCAGGAAGTTTTTCCGAGGAGATGTGGGCTTTGATGGATGAATAAGAGTTTGCCAGCCGAAAGAAAGATGGGTAAGAATGTTCCAGGTGGAGGGAACAGCCTGTGCAAAGGACTAGAGGAATGCAAGAAGGCACGATCCCAGGACAGCGGGGCGGACTCAAGCTGGTCTCTTAAGCGTGAGTCTTTACGAGCCAGGCTGAAATTGAGAGTTTCCATAGCAACAGGTGACAGTGCTGGGTGACCAGAGGCTGACCACCCTTTCTCTGCTGACAGACCCTGCAGAAAAGAGGGCAGGGCACGTGGGGAGCGTGCGGGCAGGAAAGTGGGGCTGCTCATGGAAGGTCATGACAATGACCGAAGGTATTGCCGATGCTGATATTTGCCGAGTGACTGACGACGAAGCAAGGATAATTGTCAGGGCTTTAATTTCACCAGGACCCAGCTTTGCAGGCAGATGCTCTTACATCTGTACATTACAGAGGAAGACACAGACACGCATGGCCTAGTCTGCCGCTCTGACCCTCCTATATGGACTGGGGTTTGTTGCAAAATGCAGTGAGAAAGAGGCTGTCACTCAATACGATTTTTAAAATTTAAATTTCATAGAGAAAACTATATAATTATTTCACATAACTATATTAGAGTTATGTAATCTGTCACAGCTTGGACATCCCCGGTGTCTCAGCAGGTAAAGAATTCACCTGCAATGCAGGAGACGCAGGTTCGACTCCCGGGTTGGGAAGATCCCCTGGAAGAGAGCATGGAAACCCACTCCAGTGTTCTTGCCTGGAAAACCCCATGGACAGAGGAGTCTGGGGGGCTATGTTTCATGGGGTTGCAAAGAGTTGGATACGACCGAGCAACTAAGTATACATGCGCATCATAGCTTAATTTTCCTTATATGATCCCATGGACAGAGGAGCCTGGCAGGCCACAGTCCACGGTGTCGTGAGAGTCAGACATGACTTAGCACTAAACGACGACGATGAACTGTGTAAAGGATGTAAATTACATTGCCGAATCTCAAGAAGGTTTGCTTGTTGTTGTTTTTTTTGACATCTTACTACATCTTTGCTTTTTCTTTCACTTTTTTTCTGAACCACTTACAAATAAATTCCAAGGAGGGATTGTGACACGTCATCTCCAAATATTTCCGAATTTATCTCCTAGAAACAAACATATTCTTCCATAGGACACTCTAGAAAATTAACACTGAAATAGTAATATTTTCATTCACACTCAAATTTCCCCAAATATTCTTATGTTGTTTATAGGGGTTTTGTTTGTATTATTTTTACTCCAAGATCCTCTTGGAATCATAGGTTTCTCTTGGTGGCACTAGGCGGCCATGTCTCGTCAGGCTTTTAACCTGAAACAGTCTTCTGTAACACGAATATTTTTAAAGCACCCAGGTCGGTTGTCTTGTAGAACGCTAATTTCACCACCTGTCATTTCCTAGTCTGCTTCTACTGACTGGCTCTTCTCCTGGTTGTGGGTCACATTTTTCTGCCCTGTATTTCTAGTAGTTTTTTAAACTGAAAGCTAGATGTTAAGGATTTCACGTTACTGGGCGAATTTCGTTGTGCTCCTTTAAGGAGTGTTGGCATTTTCCTTCTGCTGTTGGTCAGTCACTGAGTCATATCCTATTCTTTGTGACCCCGTGGACGGCAGCACACTGGACCTCCTTGTCCTTCACCATCTCCCGGAGCTTGCTCAAACTCACGTCTGTTGAGTCGGTAAGGCCATCCAACCATCGCATCCTCGGTCGCCCCCTTCTCCTCCTGCCCTCTTCTTTCCCAGCATCAGGGTCTTTTTCAATGAGTCAGTTCTTTGCATCAGATGGCCAAAGTATTGAAGCTTCAGCATCAGTCCTTCCAATGAATATTCAGTGTTGATTTCCTTTAGGATTGACTGGTTTGATCTTGCTGTCCAAGGGACTCTCAAGAGTCTTCCCTGGCACATGCTTTGAAAGAAGTTTTCTGGCAGGCAGTTAATTGTGAATTACTCTGATACTTTTGAATTGCTTTTAACCTTGACCTCCTCAAACTCTGAGCTCTGTCTCCTCAACTCAGTGAGACCACTGAGCTCCATCTAAGCTGCACCCCAGTCCAGCACTCACGTCCAGGCAGGAAGCCTAGGCGATGGTAGGGTTTACCTCATCTGTGTCCCTTTCATTAAGGTTCACAGACCTGCCTTGCCTCTATTCTAATGTCTAAAACAGTTTTTTCCTACATTTTGCCCAGTTTTCCGGTTATTTCTGCTGGAAAGGTAACTCCAAACATAGAAATCCTTCTCCCATGAGATACTTAATTAGAAAGAAGAGGTACATTTTCAGTGGACAAACATGATCAACATCAGTTTAACTAAATAATTGAAATAAATAAATATCCTGAGAAATGGGAGAGATCCACGCCTTATGTCTCCTGATACGATGTACTGAGAAGAACACCTGGCTTCCGCCAAAAATGCAGAACCCGAATCTCATCAGGAGGGAAACAGCAGACAAAGGCATGCTGAGAGGCATTCTAGTCAGTAGCTGACCTGTATTCTTCTCCATCAATGTCACGAAGAGTAAAGAGAGATCGAAGAACTGCTCCAGATTAAAGGAGGCTGCAGAGATGTGACAAGATGTTAGTGCATTTCTTTGGGTAAAAGGACATTACTGGGACAACTGGAGAAATAGAATTAAGGCCGGTGGGTTAGATAATGCTATTGTATCAATGTCATTTCCGGTAATGACCCTTGTACTGAAGTTACAGAAGAGAATGTTTTGGTTTTTAGGACACATGCGTCAGCATACTTAGAAATAGAAGGGCATAATATACGCGGCTTATTCTCAAGGATTCAGGAAAGAGATAATTATCTAGAGAGACAGACAGATGCGAGATGTCTACATGATCCACCAACATCTAAATATTTGCATTTGTATCTATATTGAGAAGGTAGAAAGGATAAAGCAAATACGGTAAAATGGTCATGTTTATGGGGCTCAGGATAAATATAGGAATTCCTTATACCATTGCAGCAACTTTATTCTAGGTCTGAAATTCAGTTCAGTTCAGTTCAGTCACTCAGTTGTGTCCGACCCTTTGCGACCCCATGGACTGCAGCACGCCAGGCCTCCCTGTGCATCACCAACTCCCGGAGCTCACTCAAACTCATGTCCATCGAGCTGGTGATGCCATCCAACCATCTCATCCTCTGTCGTCCCCTTCTCCTCCCGCCGTCAATCTTTCCCAGCATCAGGGTCTCTTCAAATGAATCAGTTCTTCGCATCAAGTGGTCAAAGGATTGAAGTTTCAGCTTTAGCATCAGTCCTTTCACTGAATATTCCGGACTGATTTCCTTTAGGATGGACTGGTTGGATCTCCTTGCAGCCCAAGGGACTCTCTGAAAGTATGTAAGCATAAATGATAAACGAGGGACTTCGCTGGTGGCCCAATGGTTGACTCTGCTCTCCCCTTGCAGACAGCACAGGTTGCATCCCTGGTCAGAGAACTTGAGATCCCACATGCACACGGCAAGGCCACATGGCAAGATGGAGCAACAGTGGACACAGTGGCTGACTTAATTTTGGGGGGGCTCCCAAATCACTGCAGATGGTGACTGCAGCCATGAAATTAAAAGACGCTTACTCCTTGGATGGAAAGCTGTGACCAACCTAGACACTATATTAAAAAGCAGAGACATGCCTTTGCCAACAAAGGTCTGTCTAGTCAAGGCTGTGGTTTTTCCAGTGGTTATGTATGGATGTGAGAGTTGGACTATAAAGAAAGCTGAGCACCGAAGAATTGATGCTTTTGCACTGTGGTGTTGAAGAGGACTCTTGAGAATCCCTTGGACTGCAAGGAGATCCAACCAGTCCATCCTAAAGGAAATCAGTCCTGGGTGTTCATTGGAAGGACTGATGCTGAAGCTGAAACTCCAATACTTTGGCCCCCTGGTGCAAAGAACTGACTCATTTGAAAAGACCCTGATGCTGGGAAAGATTGGAGGCAGGAGGAGAAGGGGACGACAGAGGATGAAATGGTTGGATGGCGTCACCGACTCAATGGACATGAGTTTGAGTAAACTCCGGGATCAGTGATGGACAGGGAGGCCTGGTGTGCTGTGGTTCATGGGGTTGCAACGAGTTGGACATGACTGAGTGACTGAACTGATACGTTCTGATGCTCACCTGTCCACAGTGTGGACAGGCTGGCAGGCAGCTCCTGGGCCCCGTGAAATGTCCCATTGTTCTTTGCGTGCTTCTTCTGGCCATCTGGCGCAATGCCAGTGCATTTAAATAACCTTGAAGTTAGTACTGACTGAGGGCCCAAGCTGAGTCCTGAGGATGCAGCAGGGAGCAAGGTAGATACCAGCCCTGCCTCGGGAGCTGAAGTGTGGAAGGGTGTGCAGCTGTGGGGGGAGACGTGATGTGGGAGGAGATCCTGAACCGTATTCTACATACGCAGAAAATCAGCATCCTGCACACGTGTTAGGGAGGGCACGCCCATGTCAGCAAGGGAGCTGTGGTCTTAAATGTACAATGTGACTTCAAAGTTTCACTTTACAAGACCCTATCTGGTTGTCCTAAGCCCATTGCTGGGCCGAGCCACGGGGCCCTCCCAGGTCCATGGAGACGGGGGACATGGGCCAAATCCCTCTGCCTCCAAAGTCTCCCGCCCCTCCTGCATCTTTCTAACACATCACGGCCTTATTTTCTGCCCAGAACTTGCCCTGTCTGCACTGACTTTGCCCACCCCATCCTAGCTGCACACCCTTCCACACTTCAGCTTCCGAGGCAGGGCTGGTGTCTACCCTGCTCCCTGCTGCACCCTCAGGACTCAGCTTGGCACACAGTAGGCCCTCAATAAGTACTGACTAAATAAGGTTCTTTATTGGATCTTCCCTGTAGCTCAGATGGTAAAGAATCTGCCTTCAATGAAGAAGACCCAGGTTCGATCCTTGGGTCGGAAAGACCCTCTGGAGAAGCGCATGGCAACCCACTCCAGTATTCTTGCCTAGAGAATCCCACGGACAGAGGAGCCTGGAGGGCCACAGTCCATGAGTCGCGGAGAGTCGGACACGGCTGAGCGACTCACACTGCTGCTACTAAATAAGGGTCAGGCTTCCCTGGTGGCGCCAGAGGTAAAGAGCCCGCCTGCCAGTGCAGGAGACGTGGGCTCGGTCCCTGGGTGGGGAAGCTCCCCTGCAGGGGTGTGGCCACCCACTCCAGTGTTCCTGCCTGGAGAATCTCGTGGACTGAGGGGCCTGGGGGCTACAGTCTAAAGGGTCATAGAGTTGGACATGACTGAAGCGACAGCATGCACGCACACGAATACAGTTCAAGTCCCTGTTGTGCTGAGCCCGTGGAGGGCCCCACGTCTCACCCCAGGGTAAGGGCTAACCCTGGTCGCTAGTGAGGGAAACAAGGATTTGTTGAATCAAATTATACCCGCAGGAGCAGATTTCCACTTGAAACGAAACCGCACAGAATCTGAGCTTCCCAAGCACAAGATGCTGTCCTTGCAGAAGGAATCATCCCCGCCCCCGCAGCGTGCCTGACCCGAGCTGTCAGCCTGGGAAAGGCTTAAACGAGATGACCTCAGAAGGTCCCTTCCTGCTCTGAGTTCTCAGGGTCTACACATTCTGCTGAGGTCAGGTGGCCACGCAATGTCATGGTTCCCCAAAGACTGACCACAAGGCAGAGACCCTGATGGGAACAGCGGTCCTCCCCACCAACACCCAGCAACAGCCCCGTGGGGAGGGATGGCTGGACTGGGAGGCTTTCCACTGACGCCACGGGGCTAGCCGGAAAGAAGGGGGACAGAACTCAGAAAAGACGCCAACGAGAGTGAGCCCACGCCCATTCCAGGTGGACCGAGGAACTCCATCCTCTTCCAGGAGTGTCGCTGCCTCTCCCCAGACAGCGTGTCGCCTCGCCCAGCCACACCCCCGGCCTTTCCGTCGTGCTCGCTCCTCCCCGGGAATGAGCCACTCGCTTGTCCCTCTCTCTCCATGGCTGTTGTCCCTGGCCACGCGGACAAGCCTTTGAGGAACGTCCCTGGAACAAGACCAACCAGAAGACCCCTCCTGGGAGATAGGCCTGAAGAACTGTTGCAGGACGAAGCTTTAGCCTCATCAGTGTTAAGAGATAATCCCATCCAAGGAAACCACCAGAAAGACAGACTCGAGGCGCTGGTGAGTCACAGCAGGTTTGTCACGCTCAGCACCAGTGGACCTTAGAGCTGGGGGAGCCTTCCTGTGTGTCCTGGAATACTGACCGGCCCCCTGTGGCCACACCCACCACCTGCACCTCCCCACCTTCTCCCGTTCCACAACCCAAACTGTGTCCTCTTGTTGCCAAGTATGAGGGCTGGGGTGGCAGAGAACCACCCTCATCAGTATTTTAAGGAATGGAGCAGCAAATATGGTGACAGTCAGGGGCTTGCTTCCATGGCAGAGAATCGACCTGGCAATGCAGAAGACGTGGGTTCGATCCCTGGGTTGGGAAGGTTCCCCTGGAGAAGGAAATGGCAGCCCACTCCAGTATTCTTTCCGGGAAAATCCCATGGTCAGAGGAGCCTGGCGGGGTGCAGTCCATGCAGTCACAAAGAGTCAGACACGTCTGAGTGACTGGGCACACGTGCCCTCTGGAAAACTATGGGTCTGTGACCTTGCCAGCAGTCACGTGGGAACAAAGCCAAACGCGAGCTCAGGGCTTCCTCCAAAGCCCAGGATCTTCCCAGCAGCAGTCTGTCATTTTCAGCGTGTTTAAATAGTGCTGCCGCCTCACCCCCAGGCTAGCTGCCTGTTCACAGTCACCACTTTAATTCTGACGTGGAGAAAAGTCTGCTGTACCTGAAGTATCCCCCAACTTCTGCGGGGGAGGGTTGATAGCAAGGCCAGCATGGAACTAAACTGCAAAGATCTGGCCCCGTCGGGGGTCACCTCAGGGTCCCCGGCCCCAAAGGGTAGGGAGGGGACCAGGGCCCTGTAGCAGCTCGTGCCGCTGGCCACTGGCATCTCTCGCTCGGGTTTGGAACCAGGCGCCTGGGCAGACTTGCCCACTCCATTCATTGGTGTGACTCAGCCGCTGTGAGCCGCCAGCCTCTGCTACCACCCAGGAAACCCTTGGTGCAGCGCCCCCCTCCCCAGGGACCCTTCCCCCTCAGGATGCAAGCTGTCTCCTCCCTCGTCCATCGGCAGCCCCCTGGGAAGCAGGGCTGCGCTGGCATCACGGGGCCAGCACCAAGCACAGGGTGGCCCAGGCATGACGGCTAAAGGCAGAAAAGAAAGCCAGGCACGCAAACAGAGGCAGCGGCCTTTATTGGGATAAACCACCGCACGCCATCCGGAAAGCCAGCTCCCACCTCCCACCCACGGGGTAGATTGACAACACAGCCAGGGTTTCAGTGGCTTTTATTTAATACCCAGAAATCCAAAGTAAACACTGCTTAAAACAAATCAAGGACACAAAGATACCGGCACACAAATTGGGCAAGAGAATGTGGCTGCTTTAAAACAACACAGCTCCTGTGTCACGTCCAGTTAGGACCTCAGGGCACGTGGGGCTCTGGGCTCAGCGCTTCATGATACCATGTTCAAGGGGGAACCAGAGCTGCAAGCAGGCACTCCAAAACCAGGGGAGGGGAGGGCATTCAAAAGACAGGCCACCCGGAGAACAATAAGAAGAGGCATGTCATGACCTTTGCCCACCACTGCATGGCTACAGGTGACCTTGTTTTCATTTATTTCCTGTGGATGAAGGTCCTTCTTCAGGGCGAAGGTGGGGAGGTCATTCACTACAAATGGGAATCAGTGGAGGAGGACGGGTTCTAGAACTTTCCTCAGTTAAGGACTGAGAGGGAAGCTTTTGCATTCCAAGGAACTCCCAGCAACTGTCAGAGGAAAGTTGTTTCTGCTGCCCCCGAGTCCCCAGAAGACGCTGCAGCGTGTGGGCCTCCGCAGCGGGGAGGCCCCGGGCCCTGACACTCGCTTCCTGACAGCTGCTGTCCCCAAGCCGCCAGGGACGACGGGCAGGTCCCAAGGGGCGGAATCTAGCCACTGCAGGAGTCACCCCGGCTTCGGCCTCGAAACTGCTTCCCAGCCGTCACCCCTGTGCGCTGCAGTTCTGGCTCAGTCCAGACAGCAAAGGGAGGAAAGCGACGCGGACGGCCCGAGGGGCCATACGCAGGTGGGCGGAAGGCACACCCACGCCTTCACGCCAGTTTGAGAAAAAGTAATTTGGAGACCAGAGGACATGCTTTGCTGGAGCAGGGCTTTAAAGAGTCTGCATTACGAGATAAAAGTGCCTGTCTATTGTTTTCCCACATATTTATCATTCCTGTTACTCTCCTGCTTGGAACACAAGTGGGCTTGAAGTAGGCTCACTGCCCTGGGAGCTGAACCCCACCACCAACGCCCCTCACCCCGACCTTCAGGACGTGGAACAGGCCGGGGGAGCTGCTCACCTGGGCTGAAGACCCCAGGCTTCTTTCCAAGCCCAGGCCTCCACTCCTTCATCCCCACTCCCACCCCCGCAGGTCCCCAGGAACTGGCATTGCCTCGCTAGGCCCACGAGTGCCCATGGCAGGTGGAGGGGCCTCCGACCCCCTGGCACCATGGTGCCTCGCCAGGCCCACGAGTGCCCATGGCAGGTGGAGGGGCCTCCACCTCCCTGGCACCATGGTGCCTCGCCAGGCCCATGAGTGCCCACGGCAGGTGGAGGGGCCTCCGCCCCCTGGCACCATGGTGCCTCGCCAGGCCCACGAGTGCCCACGGCAGGTGGAGGGGCCTCCGCCCCCTGGCACCATGGTGCCTCGCCAGGCCCACGAGTGCCCACGGCAGGTGGAGGGGCCTCCGCCCCCTGGCACCACGGTTCCACACGTGTAATGCAGGCAGCACAGAATGCTCCAGCCTCGGCTATTTTGTCAACGAGGATCTTTAATGTCACTGCCTCCCGCAGGAGACGCCGTAATGCCGTTTTAATTATTTCTTTCCCCTGCTGGGTAACCTCCTCCATCAAATTGGCTATTCTGAACCCAGCCCCAGGCTGGCAGCCGCCCGAGCCCAGGCAGAACAGACAGCTGTTCTTTAAGTCCTGAGCACTGGTACGCAATGTAATATTAACGACGTGCTCAACAGCTCTGACCTACAGCGGGGAAGGCGAATATCACAGAAGACAAAGCCCCATGTTGCCCGGGTACTGAGCAAACTCGGGGGTCCAGGTGTCATGAAAACCCCGGCTCTGCAGGGGGTGGGGGTGGGGGTGACCCAGCGGAAGACCCGCCTGAGACCCAGCTTAGGGGTGCCCCTTTCTCTCCCGAGATGAGGTGGGCGAGGGGTGACGGGCACACAAATGAGGAATCGCATTTCCTTCGACAGGGCGCCCCAAGGATGCCACAGGCTGCAGAAAGCTGGGACTCGCAGAGGACAGAGGTGAACACTTCACATCCCCTCTTATGGGCTGAGCTGTGACCCACCTGACCCCACATATTGAAGTCCTAACCCCCAGGACCTCAGCAGGTGTCGGTATTTGGGGACAGGGGTCTTCACAGAGGTAATTAAGGTACTGTGAGGTCATTAGGGTCCACCCCAATCCGTTCTGCCTGGTGTCCTTATAAGAGATGAGGTGCAGACTCATAGACGAGGGGAAGCATAGGAAGCGAGGGAAGACAGTGCCCGTCCACAAGCCCAGAAGGCTCCGGAGGCACCAGCTCCGCTGACACCACCAACTCGACTTCCAGCCTCTAGAGCTGAGACAGTGAGCGTCCGTGCACTAACCCACCCCCCAGCCCGCGGCACTCTGTTACGGCAGCCCCTGCAACCTGAAACTCCCTGCTTTCCAAAGGTTTTTGGAAAGGCATCCATCCTCAGACAGGGCCTCTGGGATTGGAGACTTCCAGGCGGAGCTGTCTCCAGCTGCCTTTTAGACCCGGCTCCGACACAGCCCACTCAGCCGCAGCAAGAGACGAAGAAACGCCTCAGAAACCCTTCCTCCCGCGGACCGTGGCCGCGGGGTCCGCTGGGTCCCAGATGTCTGCGCAAAAGCGAAATGAAGCCGCACGGAGCAGACAAGGAGTAAGGATGCAAGTGGACACTCCAGTCACAGCCGAGGCTTCCAGGAGCTCGGAGGGAATTTTTTTTCAAACTGAAAAATGCTTTTTTTGTAAAAAGGCCTGGCTGCCCAGAAGAGTCCTGCCCAGGAGATGCACCAGGAGAATCGAGCCATCGCGCCTGCTGCAACGCTGCAGTGTGTTTCTGAGGACCTGGGATCACTGACGGCTGTCAGCTGGAACGCCAGGCACCCAGCCCCCGCCTCCCAGGGGCTGAGGGTCGGGATTCCGGTTTTTTTTCTTTTCCATCTTTTGATCAACAATTGACATGGCCCCCTGTGGCACTCCAGGTGAGGTGAGGCTGCAAACTTGCAAAGCACTGGTGTTTGGAACCTGCATTTCTAAGGATGCCTGCTGCTGTGGAATTACAAGGAAAGGAGGTGAAGAGAATCTACCAGAAAAAAAAAGTGGGGTGGGGTGGGGAGCAACCACGGGCTGGGAGGGGAGGCCAGGGGACCTCCCGAAGCACGGTCCCCGCTGAGGTCACTGTGGCTCCCCACTGTCACTCCAGGTGCTTGTACTTGGTGAACAGGTTGTAAAGAACCCGCAGGGTGGATTTGAGGTCCAGGTTCACCACATCTGCGGAAGGAAAACAGAGAAACCACTGCAGGTGAGAGAAGGTGCCCCAAGTCCTGGGAGACGCGGGGACACCCTCTACATCCCCCGCAGAGCACTCTTGCTGCCCCCGCCACTCACAGGCCACTTCCTGAGCCCCTGGCCACCACCCCACGGGATGAGCGTTGGGATGGCAAGAATTCTCCTTCATCCCTTCCAGGATGGGACCAGACAAGTCTGCGTGGTACGGGGTCTAGGACAGCCAAAGACACGTACTGGGGACTGCAGGCAGGAGTCGTGGTCCTACCCCCTCGAGGCCAGGACCAAGGTGTGGCCCAGGAAGTCCAAGCACCGTGTTTAGTGGGAAGGGGCCCAGGATGAGCATTGGGATGGCGAGAATTCTCCTTCATCCCTTCCAGGATGGGACCAGACAAGTCTGCGTGGTACGGGGTCTAGGACAGCCAAAGACACGTACTGGGGACTGCAGGCGGGAGTCGTGGTCCTACCCCCTCGAGGCCAGGACCAAGGTGTGGCCCAGGAAGTCCAAGCACCGTGTTTAGTGGGAAGGGGCCCTGTCCCCCTGGGGGTCAAGGCACCTGGTTCTGCTCCCCCCTTGCTCTCTGAGCTCTGACAAGGGCTTGGGGAAGGCTGCGGTCGTGGGTCACGGGACAGAGTTCTTGTCCTCAGATGGGTGTTTGGCAGTGACTGCCGAGCCTCCCAGGGGGCATGGGTGGAGGGTAATGAGAACACTCCACCCAGGATTCAAGCTGTCACTGTCGGGCGGGGATTCAGGAGTACTGGCGTCACCTGCAAACCTGTTATAATCGGGACTTGGAGGGCCCGGTCCACAGCCCCTGAATTGGAAGATGCTTTGAGAAGCACCCCCCACCCCACTCATGCACCCCAGGGCTTCAGTCGTCCGCTCAAGTTAAGAGATTCCTGGTAGAGGTCATGTAACACAGGAGCCAGGTGCGGCAGCGAGGGGGCCTCTCGCCGGGATCTGCTGGCCTCCACCGCCATTCAGACCTCACAGGCCACCCCTGCTCACAGGCGCCACTGGGCCATCAGGACAGCGACCTGACAGGCATTAAACTGCAGCCAGCCTTAAAAATTGTCTCAAGATATGAAGCTGCATCTCCAGTCTGAGCAAGGGCACCTGGTGGGCAATCGAACCCTGAGCCCGTGGGGCAGAGGCCACATCCTCCAAGTCAAGTGGTTACTGAAGAACCGGCCTTGGTGGCTTCGCCAGCACAGGACTCTAGGTCCCTGAAGTCCCAAGGGCAACAGGGAGCTGGGGTCAGCAGAGCCCGGCCTTTGAGCCACACACTCGGGACCTGATAGGAGAGACACGGCCGGCCACCCAGCCCCTCAAAGACCCGGGTCAGGCTGTTACCTTCGGGGCGAGCCTTAGGCTTCTTAAGACCTCCGTCCAGCATCAGCTCAAAGGCAAACGACACGTTGTGGACCTGCCAAGGAAGCCAGAGTTAGCGTCGGGGCTGCAACTGGTCCCAGGCCTGCCCACTGCTCCCCATCCCCACCAATTTTCTTCTAAGGGGATGGAAGCAAGCGTGGACAGGGGCACCTTTGGAATAACTCTGCCCACAAGGACCAGGGGTGCCCAGGGCAGGACAGAGGGTGGGGAGGGGAAGGGGGAGGGAGTCTGAGGAGCACAACACACCCACCAGGTGGGCCTCACTCCCCTTCCCGGGGTGAGGGGGGCCGGGAGACGCAGGGAGGACTGGGCACAAAGCTGCCCCGGGGGCTGGACGTCCCCAGGCTCCGACACGCCCGCGTGAAGACAAGTGACAGCAGCTTCCTTTCACAGCTGAGGAACCGAGGCTCAGAAAAGGCAAGGGACCTCCCGAAGGCGCCTGGCCCCGGGCCCTGTCCCCAGCACACAGCAGTCACCTGCTATCTGTCAGAAGGGCCTCGAGCCAGCTGAGCGTGATGGCGTGCCCTCGCCAGGGGTGTATCGGTAGCCCTGACCCAGAGCGGGGGCCATGGACCCTGCTGGAGCTGGAGTCAGGCCACTGGTGGATGCTGCACGGCCGGTCCTGACCCTCGACCTGCTCGCTGCCCCGGAAAGGTGGCCACATCTGCACTCAGCCCCCAAGGGTGCTCGCAGTCTGCTCCTTTCTGTTAACGGCTGCTGCAGAGGTTAGACACGGGGCCACCTTTGCTGAGTTTCAAGGCCACCTGAACCACTGAGATACTGGTGATCAACCAAATCACAGCAGCCAGATGTCTGCACCGAGTGAAGGCTAGTGGGGGCCGGGGGAAGGGGGAGGGCAGGGAAACCAAAAAGTAAAATAAATCACAGATGTCAGAGCTGGAAAGGACTTCAGGGCTCTCCTGTAATCAAACACCCTTTAAACAGTAACATTTTCATGGTTTCCCTGCCAATGAATCAGAAACACAACAACAAGTTTGCCTGCAAAGTGGTTTAATGATTAACCAGGAAAAAGACACTTGGCAAAATACTCCTCCATTAGTCAAGAACACGAGAGCTTGGAACACAGCAGAGAAGCTTCCAGGCCAATGGAGGCACTGGGTGGGCAGCGCTCAGAGACATAGAGAAGGCCACCATCCACTGAGTATCAAACAGGAGCCCGGCCCTGGCATGGGGGACACGCCCCAGAGTGGCACAGGCCACTCACACCCAGTCCTGGGTGAGCTGCAGATGACCTGAGGCTCGCGGGCCACGCCGAGGGGAGACAGGACGCAGGCTGTCAGAGTCCCACCTGCAGGGCTCGGAGCCAGCCTGGAGAGAGGGCTGAACCCAGCTGGGCCTTGGAGGAAGGACACGCATGGGAGATGACCGGAGGGTCTTAATCTCCCACTTCCCAAAGGAGGTCCTGGGCGAGACGGGTGAGAACATCTATCATCTGTGCTGAGAAAGTCCCTGGGCTCCGAGAGGCGGGGCCGGGCTTCAGCCCACACAAGTCTGGATCGGAACCTGTGCCCTGCCTCCGGGAGCATCCTGCCTCTTCCACCATCCGCTGAGATCCGGCTCCCTGATTCATACACACAACAGGCTTGGAGTCGAGACAGAGCCAGGACGGCCAAGAGGGAGAAACAGGGCAACGGTCGGTTAGACCGTCAGCCCAACGCGGGAACAGACATCTTCCGTGGCCCCCAGGCTGGCCGGATGCGCCCCCATTACAGGTGTGGAGCATGGTCAAGTCCACGAGGCCCCTCGCTGCCTCAAGGAAAGACTGGCTGGCAGGGGGATGGGGGTGTGGGAGGCAGGGAGGTGCAGGGGGAAGCATCCTTTCAAGGCCCACCTCTCTACAGCTGCTTGGCCCAACCAGTGGTAGGTTTTGAGCAAGACTTTCCTCTGCTTTCTTCTCCGTCCAAGGAAACCAGCAGTCAGGAAGCTGCCCCCTTCCCCTTCCATTCTCTCTCAGAGACAAGCCTCAACCCCACAACCTCGTTGCCCCTGCAGAGAAGCACCCTCAGAGCCCGGCTCCACGGACCCGGCACAAAGAACAGCAAACACCTCCCGACAGGACGTGGGGCCACCTCCTTGACCGTGATCCCCGAGAGTGAGACCCCCCCACCCCAGGCCACACTCTGAACCCCAAAGCCCCACACTGCTGCCAGGAGGCAGTTCACGGCAGGACCCCCAGTGCTTTCTCTCTGTGATGCAAAGGAGTTTCAAAAAACCTGGTGAGGAGAGAGAAGGGTAGAGGGTCCCAGAAAGGAATGGGGTCTCCTGGTTCCGCCCCTGCTGGCTGTGATCCATCCACACCCCGAGGACCCCTTTCCTCCCCGGGGACAGGGACTCCGATGAGGAAACAAGTGGGAAAGCACCCTGAAACTGCAAAGCCCTTTCTGGGACTTGCTTCCAGAAATAACCTTCAAGTCTCCAGAACACAGGCCACGCCCCAGAGAGAGAGGGACACTGCGGAATCTTCCAGAAGATGACCACAGACCTAAGGTACCCAGCCAAGTGACCGGCACAGAGCAAGGCTCAATGGTGGGCCTGGAACAAGAAGCGTGGGTGGTACCCCCGCCTCTGAGATGGCTCGATGGGGCTGTTCAGTTGTTTGCAGGAACCTCAGCGTTGGAAACACCCCATCTCATCTTTCCAAACTCCACTGTGATCGTTTAAAAGTGCATGCCCATGAGTCATCTTTGATTTTGCTCACTGATCTGTCTCCTGTCACTGCTACAAGGATTCTCAGTGCCTGGCAGAGTCTGGAGTCCTGAGGATGCTTCGAGAGGGTCTCTCAGCATGTGTCACCACTGCTCAGCCACATTGGGGACAAGGTGCCTGGCCCCGGCCGGAAGTGGGTGCAAGTCTGTGTAGCAGGGAAAGGCCATCATCTGCAAGGTGGTTGGAGGACCTGGAGGTTAGTAAGCCCCACGGCTAATGAGGAACCTCCCAGTGGCACCATGAAGCCATCACTCGTGGGGAGGAAGGCAGAGAATCCAGGGGTGGGGCTGGGGGCTAACACGGCTGGAGGAGGACCCTCCAGAATGCCGGCTTCCAGCCAGGAGAGCTCTGGAGGTACCCAGGCCAGCACTGGACCCTACAAGCATCAGTGGTCTCATACCCGCGGGATGCTGTCCCCTACAGCAGCCACCCGCCTCCCGCTCAGAGGTGAAGGTGGACCGAACAGGCCTTGGGCCTCCCAGGCCAGAGGTTGATGAACAGGGACTCGTCCCATCTCAGAGGGAAGGAGGCCGGGGCTGGGAGGGGCCACCCCTGCTACTGCACAGCGCCTGTCCCAGCTGCAGTCGGCCTGGCTGACTTCACCCTTCTCACCAGCCTTCATGCTCATCTGAACAAAGAAAAGACCTCTCCAGAACAGTGCTTCTGGAAACTTCCCTGGTGGTTCAGTGGCTAAGACTTCTGGGAACCTCCCTGGCGGTTCAGTGGTTAAGACTTTGCCTACCAGCGCAGGGGACATGGGTTCAAAAGATCCCACGTGCCTTGCAGCCAAAAAAACCAACACATCAAACGGAAGCAATATTGTAACACATCCCATAAAGACTTTAGAAATGGTCCAGGTCAAAAAACAAGCAGAAACTCTTCTGTAGCCGGCCACGTGGGCAGGAAACGCAAGAGGCTGTCTCGTATACACATCTA
>SJYR01000754.1:180529-224986 GCA_006410655.1 Kobus ellipsiprymnus
CCCTGGAGATGCCAGAAGCAGGCTGATTGGTAAACACTGGCCCAGCTTCCGGATGCGTCTCTGGCTGCCGCGCCCGCTCGCCTCGTCTGCCTCCCTGACTCATGGGTCTAGCACTTCGGGAAAATAAAATGACAGATGCTCTCGAGTTCAAGCAATACGGTCAGTCCACGAGCCAGGTTTCTGAAGGCGAGGAACTAAACACTGCTGGGATGGCTGGGCCTGCGGAAGCCCTTGGCAGGAGGCGAAACACCCGGTCACAAGAGTGTCCCAAATGTGAGGGCCATGCCCTTTGACCCAAACTATCCTCTCTGAGGATTTTCCTAGAAAACAATCCACAGGAGTGGAAACATATATTTATATTTACAAACTCATTATCGTGGCATCCAGTTCCATCACTTCATGGCAAATAGATGGGGAAAAAGTGGAAACAATAACAGATTTTATTTTCTTGGGCTCCAAAATCGCTGTGGATGGTGACTGCACAGCCATGAAATTAAAAGACACTTGCTCCTTGGAAAGAAAGCTATGACCAACCTAGACAGCATATTAGAAAGCAGAGACATCATTTTGCCGACAAAGGTCCATATAGTCAAAGCTATGGTTTTTCCATGTATGGATGTGAGAGTTGGACCATAAGGAAGGCTGCTGCTGCTGCTAAGTCGCTTCAGTCGTGTCCGACTCTGTGCGACCCCACAGTCGGCAGCCCACCAGGCTCCTCCGTCCCTGGGAATCTCCAGGAAAGAACACTGGAGTGGGTTGCCATTTCCTTCTCAAGGAAGGCTGAGTGCCAAAGAATTGATGCTTTTGAACTGAGGTGTTGGAGAAGACTCTTCAGAGTCCCTTGAACAGCAAGGAGATCAAACCAGTCCATTCTAAAGGAAATCAATCCGGAATATTCACTGGAAGAACTAACGCTGAAGCTGAAGCTCTAATGCTTCGGTCACCCGATGTGAAGAGCTGACTCATTTGAAAAGCCCCTGATGCTGGGAAAGATTGAGGCAAGAGGAGAAGGGGACGACAGAGGGTGAGATGGTTGGATGGCATCACTGACTCAATGAACTTGAGCTCGGGCAAGCTCTGGGAGTTAGTGAAGGACAGGGAAGCCTGGCATGCTGCAGTCCATGGGAGTCAAACATTCAGGCACGACTTAGCGACTGGACAACAACATATTCACAACGATACCTTATTGTTTTAATAGCCAAAAAGAAACAAATGAATTGCCCTAGAGTGGAAAACAGGGAGACCGGCATCATAGCCGCTCCATGGACTTTGCGCAGCCATTGAAGATGGTGTTGAGGAAGCTCGCGAAGCAGCAGCAGACCACGCGGCACGAACAGGGGAAGGATTTGCAACTCTGCTGACATTCGGCCGCAGTTACTAAGACCAGCATCGTCCCAGGGAGAGTCCAACGAGAACGTGGCACACGACCCCTGGATGCGTTAGGCACTGCCCACAGGGCTCCTTCCTTTCCTGAGGGCCACGTGTCATCACCACAGCATTTTCTGGGCAGGCTGGACTTCACAAAGAGTGGCCCCGGGATTCCACACTGCTCACGTGGATGCGCGAGTCCCGGCCACTCCCAGGATGGAGACGGCGCACACACGTACCTTCTGATCGAAGCCGTCGGGGGTCAGGTAGAAGCTGTGCAGGGGCACGAAGTAGTCTTCCAGGAGCCCCATGAGCAGCACCAGGTACACGCCATCTGCAAACTACAGAGGAACACGCGTGATGTTCTGGGCCACGCACGGAGCCAGCAAAGGCTCCGCAGCCACTCAAACGGAGGACAAGGGCTTTAGAGTTAAGAAAATAAATCCATCTCTTGTTGAGGAACTCGAGCCCGCGGTCAGGTGAAGGGTCAGGGTGCAAAGCGGGCACCTGTGTGTGATGACACGGAGTGCGGCCGAGTGGGGAGGACCAGACCACTGACCGTGGGGACCACGCTGGGTCCCACCTCTCTGGGTTGTCATGGGGACCCTGTGGGGGGGGGGGAGGGAGCACCGGGCACACGGGGAGTGATCCGCCTGTGCCAGCAGCGGGCACAGTTAACCCACAGCCTGCAGGGTGCCCTAGGCTTTGGTTTGGGGTTTGCTGTGCTGTTCCGCTCGCTCACTTGGTAAGCTGCCTGGGCGCCTTCTAGAGCCATTCACGGCAGGACAAGCCTTTCCCTGCCCTGGTGAGGGAGGACTTTTGTGTGCACCCAGCAGTCAGGTCCATCCCAGCTGGGTCCTAAATGGTAGGCTATAGTCTCTCCCCAGATCCCAGCCCCTACAGTCTCTCCCCAGATCCCAGCCCCTCGACCTGCTACATGGCCCAGCAGCACCTCCCACGCACAGGAAGCGGAAGCGGCCAGGAATCTAGATCCAAAGACTTTGTTCTTTGCCTGGGCTCCCCCGCTCCCAATAAGCCAGGACAGGGGGCAAGCCCAGCCTCCAGATTCTAAAGCTGTGGGGTCCAATACAGTTTCCACTGGCCACATATGCCAGCTGCAAATTTTCACAGGCTTTTGAATGATACTGACTTATTTCAAGTTTAAACATGTGGGGAGAAGCTCAGAGGAGTTGAGGAACTGGCTCAGTGTCACAGAGCTAGGAAGCTGCCCCCCAATCTAAAAGCGGTTTTAGAAAGAAAGGAAAACACACACACACTCACACCCAGAGCAAGAACTGGAGCCCAGTTTGCTTTGACTTTCAGGACATCAGAAGATTAAAAATGAGCATATTTATGAAAATACTCAGAGTCCTTTGCAACAACAAAAAGAAAATCTGTATTTCGGGGGCCGGGTATCTCTTTTGGTGGATCACTGGCTCAAAATATTTTTAAGATATTACTTCATGTGTGTTTGCTAAGTCACTTCAGTCATGTCCAATTCTTTGCTATCCTATGGACTGTAGCCCCCCAGGCTCCTCTGTCCATGGGATTCTCCAGGCAAGAATACTGGAGTGGGTTGCCATGCCCTCCTGCAGGGGATCTTCCCCACCCAGGGATCGAACCCAGGTGTCTTATGTCTCCTGCACCGGCAGGCGCGTTCTTTACCACTAGCACCATTTGGGAAGCCCCATTACTTCCTACTGTGCAGTGACAGAAAAAAATAATGGACACACAGAGCAAACAGAGATCAATGCAAATTTAAGTTTAGAATTCAGCCTAAGATGTGTGGCTGTTGATACCGGCAGGCAGAGCCATCTGGGCAGAGACCATCAGGGACAGCTGGCGAGGATGTGGGTTCTCACCACCGCCGATGAGAGTTTCAGGTGGGCAAAGCTTCCGGGCCCTCCGTGTAACTACCCACCTTTGCTCTAACAACCCCACTTGTAGGAGTTTATCCTGAGGAAGCAGATAAAAGGTATAAACAGCTGTGTCCAAAGATACTGGTTGTACAGCTATTTACCAGATCAGGAAATGTCCGATCACAAGGACTGGATTTAATGACACGCAGAATAGGAGGCAGCTACTAAAGTGATGAACACAGGCCAGATAACACGAAAGGGATGCAACAGAAACCCACTCACTCACACAAAAAGATGTCCACACTTTAGTAACACTTTTTAAGTAACACTTTACAAAACAGCTGCTTTGCAAAAAAAAAAAAAAAAAAAAAAACCTGACCCAGAGCCATTTCAAAAAACATACTCATGCATACAAACCATCTCGAAAAATGCACACCCAACTGTTAACTGGTTACCTCTGGAGAGAATGGTGAGGGAGTTGGGGCAGGGGCAGACTAAAAGGATGATTCCTTTTCNAAAAAAAAAACCTGACCCAGAGCCATTTCAAAAAACATACTCATGCATACAAACCATCTCGAAAAATGCACACCCAACTGTTAACTGCAGTTGGTTACCTCTGGAGAGAATGGTGAGGGAGTTGGGGCAGGGGCAGACTAAAAGGATGATTCCTTTTCGAATGAGTACACTTCTGGACTGTTAATACATCAAGCTGCAAATAATCAGAGGCTAAACGTGCAATATTAGTAAACTGCTAAAAAAAGAAAAAAGTGTTCTTGCAAATGATGCACAAATAAATATATACAATAAAAAATGGACCATTTAGCTTTCACACATAGAGCGAGCTGCCCGCAAGGAGCCCTTTGTGTAGAGAAACGATCTGGAATAAACCCCCAGCGCCGTTATCTCTGGGTGAGGGGATTACGGGTGATTTTTATTTGTTTTGCTTATCTGCATTTTCAGACATTTCTACAATGAACCTGAATTACTTTTTTAATTAGAAAAGCAAATGAGAAAAGTTAAAGAAAGAGAAAGGAATGAATGCAATCACCCAGGGGTTTAAGAAGGATCAGCTGCACATTAGAGAAACGGGCACCGAGAACGCGAAAGACGTCAAACTCAAGCACCCAGCTAATCCTGGGGAAATTATATTTTGTCTTTAATGTGTGCCGAGTGCTCAAAACATATTTTCACGCCGCGGCTTTCGCTTTGAGTGGGGGTGGGGAGGTATACTTCCTATACTTGCGGCAGGAGAAATCTGTGGTGTGTATTCACTGGAGGGACGCCAGCCAGCATTTGCTGGCTAAGCACTAAGGGTAGGACGGCCACGGACAGCAGAAGCTGAGGCGGCCAGGGATGTCCCTGGTGGTCCAGAGGTTAAGACTCCTCGCTCTCACTGCAGGGGGCTCGGGTTCAATCCCTGGTTGGGGAAATAGATTCCACATGCTGAGCAGGCAAAACAATTTAGAAAAAGAAGAAGCAGAGGCAGCCACACATTCTAGTCTGAGGGACACGCACACAGAGGCTCTTTGGCAGGGGTGCCAGCCCCTTGGAGGGCGCTGTGGTTGAATTGCATCCCTGCACAAAAAAGACACGGATGCTGGGAAAGATTGAGGGCAGGAGGAGAAGTGGGCAGCAGAGGACAAGATGGTCGGAGGGCGTCACCGACTCAGTGGACACGTGTGAGCAAGCTCCGGGAGCTGGTGACGGACAGGGAAGCCTGGCGTGCTGCAGTCCATGGGGTCACAAAGAGTTGGACACGACTGAACGGCTGAACAATAACAACCCAAAAAGATGTGTTGGACCCTGGCCGCCCCCCCGAACCTGTGAGTGTGAACTTACTTGGAAATAGGGTCTTGGCAGAAGTAAGCTCATTAGGGTGGGCTTTAATCCAACACAATTGTGTTTTTACCAAAAAAGGGGGGAAATTTGAATACAGATCCATGTGAAAGCCAAGATGGAGACAATACATCTGATGACTCAAGAAATGCCCAAAGTTACCAGCAAACCACCAGAAGCTGGGGGAGGGGCCCGGCACGGACCACCTCCCTGCCCCCACCCCACCCCCTCCCAGAGCCTCGGAAGGAACAGCCCTGTAGACACCCTGATCTGGGATTTCTGGCTTCCAGAACTATGAGGTTACATGTGTTGTTTAAGGGGCTTTGTTCCAGAAGCCCCAGGAATTAAAACAGAGGGTGTGGGAGAAGGCCCAGGAGGCTGGGGCTGGGGCTATTTCAACTGCATGATGCACATTCTCTGTATGACGAACACAACGCTGTCTGATTTTGTTCACACGGCCCACCGAAGATCAGAGAGCTGGCTGAAAACCACACCAGACAAAAGATCCTTCAACCCAGAATACGGCTCACCTGGGTCTCCAGTTCCGTCACCTCCAGATTCAGCTTGTTGAGGTGCTTGTTCACAAACGTGATGAGAGACTGCAAGGCAAAGAGACACGGGGAACGTGAGCACGAGATTCGGCTCCCACATCATGGGGCCGACACGACAGGTGCCATCTCTGGCTCTGTGAGACGCTTCTGTAATCTCCCCTGTTGGCTGGAATGAAAGGCTCGAGTCGAAAATGAAATGTTCTTACAATCACCCTTGGTTTTAATGAGATAAAACCTAAATCCACCCCAGCTGGTAAAGAAACGCACAACTCTGTCCCCCAGCCCACGTGCACACGTGATGTGCACACGTGATGTGCACACGTACCATACTTAACAACCCTGCAGAAGAGTAATCTGCGCCCCCAAGATGGAGGTGCCGACTCCTACTCAGGGGGAGATACTTAAATGCTTCAACATAGGCTAGCTGTAGCCTTGAACTACAAAAGATTGAGACAGAAAGGCTGCCCAGGGCCACCTCTGTCAGAGTTTCAGTTAACGAAGAGACCTCAGAGATTTGCTGAGTCGCGGTGTGTACCTACACAGGGCCACTGGCTTCTCCTCTCTGGCAAAAGTTTAAAGCCTGTCACCTGCAACCTGTCTCAGTAATCAAGCTCAACTTTCATAGAAACTCAGTATCAACCCCATCTCTCCCTACCTTGGACATGATGTCTTTTCCTATCCATCTAACCCAAATACACTACGTGCCCAGCACTCTGACTGGTGCTGGGGATGCAAGACAGTAAGTAAGCCAGAGCCCCACTCTGATGTCTGGGGCACGATTTTCCATACACACACCCAGGGGAGGCAATGGGGAATCCAGAGACACAGCAAAGCAGATGAAGCGCAAACGCCAGGGGGTGGTGGTGGGGTGTCGATGAGAAGCACGTGGCTCCCTGGAAGATGAGGGCACAGGGGAGCATCTCAGCTGGGGGGTAGAGTGGGCGGAGCAGCCACCCAGCCTGTGTATACCTGTGGGAGCCCTCCAGCACCTTCCAGCGGGGGCTGGACGTGGGTGGGATGGGAGAGAGGAGTCAGGTGTGACCTCGCAGGGACCTGGAGAGCTGCACAGGGTCCCCCTGCTTTTATTCTGGGATGTGGGAGACACTAACACAACTCCCAGTGTGGGGGTGGGGAAGGGCCAGGCTGGAAGCAGGAAGGTGTCAGGGAAACAAAAGGATTCTTCCTGGGTCATTGCTGGGATCCCCGCAACACGCCTCCTCAAAGAATGGATCAGATATACTGCAAGCCAGGGCCTCCCTGGTGGCTCAGCGGTCGAGAATCCACCCGCCAATGCGGGAGAGGGTGGGTGTGATCCCTGGGTAGGGAAGATCCCCTGGGGAAGGAAATGGCAACCCACTCCAGTATTCTTGCCTGGAAAATCTCATGGGCAGGGAGCTCTGCCATGCTGCAGGCTGCGGGGTCGCAGAGCCGAACATGACTGAGCTAGTGAGCAACTTGTGCATCCACTGAGCGGATTCTAGGGGCTGGACGTGGCCAAGGTTGGGTTGGGGGCACCGCTCTGAGGGCCCAGAGTAGGTTGCTTGTTATTCAAGGACGCTCAGTAGGCTTCGCCCCAGAAGGCCCACTTCTGCAACGTGCTTCAAGAACTAACAATCTCATCATCCCAGCCTGGACCAACATTTTCCAAACATGAGTTCCACGGGAATTTAATGTGTTCTATCTATCCCAATATATTTAAATCAACAGATCTCACTACAGACAAACAAGCTTGGGAAAATGCACCCCACCAAGCCCCCTCTTAGTGAAGTGAAAGTCGCTCGGTTGTGTCCGACTCTTTGCGACCCCATGGACTATCCAGTCCATGGAATTCTCCAGGCCAGAATACTGGAGTGGGTAGCTTTTCCCTTCTCCAGGGGATCTTCCCAACCTAGGGATCAAACCCAGGTCTCCTGCATTGCAGGTGGATTCTTTACCATCTGACCCACAAGGGAAGTCCAAGAATGCTGGAGTGGGTAGCCTATCCCTTCTCTAGGGGATCTTTCCCACCCAGGAATTGAAACAGGGTCTCCTGCGTTGCAGGCAGATTTGTTGCCAGCTGAGCTACCAGGGAAGCCCAAGCCCCCTCTTGGAGAACTGCAAAGCATGTCGGCATATTACAGACTCTGAGAAGTCCTGCATGAAGCAACCTGTGTGGGAATCCTATCTCAGATCAAGAGCCGTCTGCGCAGGGTCGAGGGCTCAGATTTTACAAGTGGAGATCCATCCCACCGCTGCCTTCCTGAGCATTCCGCAGGCGCTCAAATAACTTGATGTGTACTGAGTCTTGATTCCTCCGGGGGTAGAGAAAGCCATGTGCCTGGAAGCTCACCATTCCCCAGCCCCTGACTCCAGAGCCTGTTCCACGATTTCTTCCGTCGGAGACTGACCAGCAGGCTGCCTCGCCTTTGCGCTCCCAGCTGGGGAGACAGGCCAAATGGAGCTCAGAGCAGCTCCGCCAACAGCGCCTGCTTGTTTACCAGGCACGTCGCGGATACAGCTTCGCGGTAACGAGGCCAGCACGAGCCAGCAGGCTGACGTGCCGAAAAACATTTCCACATTGAAAAAAAGCCTTGATTCGGAATGAACTGCCCCCCAACGCTGGCGGGGTAATTCACTCCACAGCAGTGGCGGGGAGGGTGGCCAGGAAGATACTCAGGAGCAGAGATGCTGAGTTAAAAAGGTGCTAATTTTATGCACCGCAGTTACGCTTTTGACTATAATTACACGTCAATCCATGTGGCAAACATTTCAGAGATTTCAAACATTTTCCCACCTCCTTCCCAGCACAGAGTTCATGCTGTTAAAAGGAAAAAAAAAAAAAAAAAAAGCACCCAGAGATGGAGGGAAACACCCTGACTGAGAACTCACCTTCTTCACAACACTGAGCTTGTCGGGGGCGTGGTCGAAGAGCGTGTCGAAGGCATCCCGCTCTGCAGAGACACGGAGAAGGGTTTAAGGAGACGCGGGTGCTGCTCTGATCATCCCTGCACATCCCCGGAACCAAGCAGTGTCTAATCCCCCGGCATGTTCCACCTGCCTGGAAGCCTTTGCACTCCTGCCAGAGCCAAGAGGCAGGTGCTGACGGGGAGCAAAATCAAGGGAAAGACGCTTTGAAGGGTCCCTTTAACTCAGTTTCTGCCTCTGAACACAGAATACAGGGGAAGCGCTCCTGGTGCCCATCACATCCTAGTCTCTCTCCGTTTTCCCAGCATACCTTATCTTGTCGATACATCTCGTGAATAAATCTGACCACCTCCCCAGGTAGTCGTGGCCACCACCCCCAAATAAGCCCTCACCTGGGGATGGTGGCTACAACTTCCTGCTGAATGGGTCCCACTCCTGCACTCCCAACCCCTCTGATCCATTCTCCCTTGAAGGCCCAGTGAGCCCTTTAAAGTTTTGCTGTTCAGTTGCTAAGCTGTGTCCGATTCTTCGGGACCCCGTGGGCTGCAGCACGCCAGGCTTCCCACTTTAAAGTGTAAACTGGATCATTTCTTTCCCCCTCCCCACCCCTGCTTTCTTTCTATGAAGAAAGCTGAGCACTGAAGAATTGATGCTTTTGAACTGTGGTGTTGGAGAAGACTTTTGAGAGTCCCTTGGACTGACTGCAAGGGGATCCAACCAGTCCATTCTAAAGGAGATCAGCCTTGGGTGTTCATTGGAAGGACTGATGCTGAAGCTGAAACTCCAGTACTTTGGCCACCTCATGCGAAGAGCTGACTCACTGGAAAAGACCCTGATGCTGGGAGAGATTGAAGGCGGAAGGAGAAGGGGATGATAGAGGATGAGATGGCTGGATGGCATCACCGACTCAATGGACATGAGTTTGAGTAAACTCCAGGAGTCGGTGATGGACAGCAGTCCATGGGGTCGCAAAGAGTTGGACATGACTGAGTGACTGAACTGAACTGGACTGCACCCCTGAGGGGAGTAAAACTCTCCATCACTCTCTCATCACTCTTAGAATAAAATTCTCTCTCTCTCCCATGGGCCCATAGGGCCCACAAGTTCAGCATCACCTCCCAACACCCCACCCCCCAACCTCACTCCACCCACCGGTACCTCCCTCTGTCACATGGCTACCAATGGGCCTCTGCACCTGTTCCTCACCAGCCTCACCTCCTTGAGGTCTGGGGGGCCTTCTACGACCACCTGTCTCTAAAAGAGCACCCCACTTCCACTCTGTCCTCTCACCCTGGTGCAACTTTCCTGGCTATTACTCACAGCTGTCAGTAGAGAATCTGCCTGCAAGGCTAGAGACCCAGGTTTAATCCCTGGGTCGGGAAGATCCCCTGAAGGAGGAGATGGCAACCCACTCCAGTATTCTTGCCCGGAGAATCCCATGGACAGGAGCCTGGCAGGCTATGTAGTCTATGGCGTCGCAAGACTCGGACACGACTGAGCGACTAAACCACCACCATCACTCTGTGTGAGCACGTTCCAGTTTTCCTTCTCTGCCGGACTGTCCACTCCTTGCAGCCCGGGGCCACTGTCTCACTTCTTCCCTGCACCATCACTGGCTCCAGAACCGTGAAGGGCCTGCAGCCAGTGCTCAGGACAAAGGAAAGGGCCAGGAAATCCTGCTCAGAACCCCTCGCCAGCTGCTCTTCCCTGGGTTATCCACCTCTGTGGGAAGATCCCCAGGGCTGGAACGGACCTGTCCCGCCACGTCCCAGGGACCCCGACCCACTCTACCTGCCTGCCACTCGTGGGCCCAGGCATGCCTTCCAAATTAACACAGAATCAACCCCTTCTCTTTCAGTTGTGAGGCCACCAGGGGCTGGGACGACGTGGCCATCAGTGGACCAGACTGTCTGGGCCAGGGGCCTGCTTCCAGCCTGAGACTGCCATGGCAGGTCACGTGGAGGCAGACAGAGCCCACTGCTGCCTGGAGCCCAGGCAGGGGGCAGAGGTCTCAGGGTGGGACCCAGGGCTGCAGGGCAGTCGCTGCCAGGACAGAAGGGGTGGGGACGAGGGCATCTGGAGGCCCGGGGCCCCCCTTCGGTCCTCAAGGATACCCAGCCCCCCACGGTGCCTGGGGGTGGCCAATGCTCAGAGAACCTCAACCAGCAGAGAGGCCCTCTACCCAAGCTGGGGCTGGGACTCAAATCCCCTGCGAGGAGTCTGGGGGAGGGCTGGGGAGGAAGAGCCCTGCACCTGTCCGGAGGGGGCTGGAACCGGAGCTAGAGATGACCCAGGGCCTGCTTCAGGACCGCATCAACTGAGAGAGGGAGAAATGAGAAAAAGGCAGGCCATGACCAAGGGAGCCAGAGCCTGCGCCTCTCCTGGGGGAAGCATCCCAGCTACTCCCCCGAGGCCGCCCCCAAAGGCAGGCACTCAGCACCCACCGGCCAGGGCCCCCGAAAGGCAGCTGGCCCAGCCCAGGTAGCCTCCCCCTTGGCCTTGGGGGCAGGCAGCAGGAAGGATGGTGAGAGGCAAAGAGGAAGGTGTGTATGCATGTGTGTGTGTGTGCATGGTGTATACACACACGTGTGCACAGGGGTGGGGAGTGCGTCTGCAGAGGGGCACCCCGCTTTTTTCACCTAAAGGCCACCCAAAGGCCCGACCCTGCAGGTTTTCCTCCCCCTAGCTTTTCTACTGCGGCAGCTGTAAATTATTTTTATAATCATCTAAGTCCGATTATACTCAACAAGACAGTCTGCTAAGAGGGAGGGAAAAAAAAAAAGCTAAATCTTCACAAAGCAAAACACAAACTTTAAATGCAGCTTAAGAAAACCCCCAGGAGCAGAACAGCCTTGACGTCAGCCGGGTATATTTAGCCGAGCCACCGCTGGGCCAGCAGAGGCAGGGCAGCAGGGGGGCCATCGCGGGGCCTGGAGGCCGGGGCCCCACGCCCGCTCGCCTGCACCTGGGGGGCGGATGGCGTCACGGCTGAGGCCTGGGGAACAACTAATCTGGCTGAGAGCCCGGGGCCCCTGACTTAGGCAAAGCATCTCCCTCCATGAGGTGGGGGTGAAAACAGACCCCAGCTCGCCACCAGTGTTAAGGATTAAGCGAGGTAATGAATCAAGGGCTTCCCAAGCGGCGCTGGTGGTAAAGAACCCGAATGCCGATGCAGGAGATGTAAGAGGCGTGGGCTCGATCCCTGGGTCGGGAAGAGCCCCCGGAGGAGGGCATGGCAACCCACTCCAGTGTTCCTGCTTGGAGAATCCCATGGACAGAGGACCCTGGTGGGGGGCTACAGTCCATAGAGTCGCAGAGACGGACACGACTGAAGCGACTTAGCACCCAGCACGCACAGAGAAACGGACTTCCCTGGTGGCTCAGACGGTAAAGCATCTGCCTACAATGAGGGAGACCTGGGTTCAGTCCCTCGGTTGGGAAGATCTCCTGGAGAAGGAAGTGGCAACCCACTCCAGGATTCTTGCCTGGAAGATCCCATGGACGGAGGAACCTGGTAAGCTACGGTCCTTGGGGCCGCAAAGAGTTGGACGCGACTGAGCGACTTCACTGTCACTTTCACGCACAGGGTATTAAGGGAGAAGCAAGCATGTCACTGATGTCCTCTCGCCCTGCCCCCACCCTGACCTCCCCGTAGGCTCTGGGGACAGTCACAGGGATGAATGAATAGGGGGCAGCCCCGCCCCCGGGAAGGGCACAGGCAGTCCAAGGATAGGTACCAATAAAGCCAGAAAGATGCAGGAAGCGGCTGCAGCAGCCAGGGCCTCAGTGTCCACCCAAGTTCAACTTCCAAAGATGCTCAGCTTACTCCAGAAGAAGTGGGCCCTGTCTGAGTCTACATTCTTGAAATCGGAAGGTCTGTCCAAAAGTCCTGAAATTCTGGCTTCTCTTGAAGAAACGGGAGCCGAGGCAAGAGTGAACCTCCATTCACCCTCCCCCACTCTCAGCATCGACGAGCCCCCGGTGGAAGTGGGGGCAGACTCCCCTGTTCACCCCCAGGCACCAGCACTCCCCACCACACACAGCACAGAGGTGGCGGGGTGGGGGCAGCCCTTCATCATTCAGTATTCTCACCACTTCCCTCTTTCATGTGACCCGTCTGGTCCCTCAGGCCCCGGAGCTTGGGGACATAGGCCCAGGGTCAGAGGAGCCCTCATGTTCGAGTCCGGGCTCACTGGGGCAAGAAGAGGAGGGTGTTCCGGGCAGAGGGAACAGAGAGCCAAGGATGGGTTCCAGATGGCGTGGCCTGGGTGGGTGGGGGCAGGGGCTAAGAGGGCTGGGTCCCTCGAGGGTAAAAGGAGTGGTGGAGGGTGGAGACCAGGAATGGCGTGATCCAGCTGCGGCGTCAGGAGCAATGGGGAGATGTGAAGGTGGAGACCAGGGGCTGCAAGGAGTCCTGGAAGAAAAGGAAGAAAGCTTCTCCATCCTTCTCTCCAACTTCCTGAAGCCTGGGAGGGGGAGGGGCGCCTGTGGAGGAGAGGCAGCCAGCAAGCCCGTTACCATGGAGACAGGGCTGCAGCTCCCCAGCTCCCGCGGGGAGAGAAGGGCCTCCCATCCACCCCAGCCGGGACAGCAGAGCCTGGAGGAGGCGGGTGGGGGCGTCCCAGGGGAGGTGCAGAGTGCCCTCCCACCCCCCACCTCACTCAGAGCGCTAAGGTGAGAAACTGAGGCCAAGAACTGGGCTCCCTGTGAAGCCTGCACTAGCCCCGCGCCCTGCCCCAGGGCAGACATGAGCCAAGGAGGGTCTGCCTGGTGTTCCGGTGCTCCTGAAACGTGTGCAGTCCAGGGCTGGGGATGCACGCAGGGGACACACAGCCCGGCCCACAGGAGGCTCACAGCTCAAGGCACGTGTGCGTGCTCAGTTGCGCCCCATTCTGTGACCCCCACGGACTGGAGCCCATCAGGCTCCTCTGTCCGTGGGATTCTCCAGGCCAGAATCCTGGAGGGGGCTGCCATTTCCTCTTCCAGGGGAGCCTCCCGATCCAGGGATCGAACCCGAGTCTCTGACATCGGCAGGTGGGTCCTTTACCACTGGGCCAACCAGGAAGTCCATGACTCAAGGAGCCACGTGCCAAGGGAAAGGGGGCAGGGCCACGAGGGGGTCCCCGACTGTCCAGGCACCCCCATGCCTCTCAGGCATGGAGCAAAAGCGTTCCCAGCGAGCAAAGAGGTGAGTAAAGAGATAATGGAGGGGAGGGGGGTCAGAGGACAGGCAGGGATTCGGGCAGGGGCATCAGGGAGGGCCTCCTTGGAGGTGAGCCATGGGGGAATCTAGAGGGGGAGCATTTCAGGCCGAGGGTACTGCACGTACAAGAGCCGGAAGGGGAGTGCCAGAGTCGGGGCTGCTGAGGGTGCAAAGGGGGGCCAGGAGGCCAGAGCAGAGAAGAGGGGTGTCCAGAGGGTGGTCTAAGGGGGCCTTGGAACCCCCTGCAAGGGCTGCAAGGCTTTAGCTTTCAGCAAGCTGGGGGTGAGCGGAGGGAGGGGTTAAGGAGTGCAGAGGAGCCAACTCGAGGGCCAGTGGGGGGAGGTGATGGGGTCTTGGGGCCGCAGGGCCAGAGGGCTCTCGTGGGATACAGGCTGGCGGAAGCTGCTGCATGTCGGGGTAACCAGGAGACCCGGGGACCTGCGTCAGCAGGAGCCAGAGCTGGGGCAGGCGAGTTGCCTGTCACCCACCAATGGCCTGTTTTGCATTTCAGGAGCATGGGTGGCCCCGGACCTAATGAGGGCGACGACTCCAGGCTCCTCGGCCTCTCAAGTGCCACGGTGCACCCCCCACCATGCTCAGCCATCCCTGGGGACTCTCAGCCGCCATCCGGTCCACCAGACCCCCAAGCGCCCCTTCTCAGGGCTGCCAGGGCCTTCCTGACTGAGCATCGAGCCCCTTCTAGCATAGGAAGCTGCCCACAGACCCCAGTGGAACTGATCCCCCCTGAAGTTCCCCGACTAGTCCAGGCCCACTAGTCCTGCCCCCACACGGAAGTGAAAACACACAGGAAACCAAGGCAACACTTGAAGATGCTCGGAGGGCCCACTGAGTCACCTCTGCCCTCGACAAGCCCACTGGCTCTGAGGCCCTCCTACCGAAGGGACAGGAGGGGACAGCAGGGTGCCCTGTGCCCAACCCCCCACACACCCAGGGCAGGGCCAGGTGCCCCCACACTGGCCCTGGAACTGCTCTCCTCACCCTATTCTGCAGCCTCAGCAACTGAACACAGAAGGATTCCTTTTCACTCCCTTTTTAAAAAATGTTTTTTAATAATATAGACATTAAAAAGAACTCCACTGCTACTTAAAAAAAAACTGAAGACTGAATTTTCCCAGCACAGCTCAAGGACTACTTAAGGACACTTAAGGACATATAATTGCTGCATTTTCTCTGGTTCAAGACCTCTGGGAACTGAAGAGCTGCTCGTCCTCTTTGTACCCGAGTGGCAGGGGTACCTCTGGTCCCCATAATCACCGTGAGGCCACAGAGGCCAAGCCCGGGGTTGCCCCCAAGGCGCACCCCTCACCCCGAGGCCCCCACCCGCAGCCAGGGACAAGCTCCCGTGGCCGGCTCACAAGGCACTCAGGAAACTTCTATTTGGTCTCTGTTTTCTTCCTAACATCTATACACCCCTCTCTGCTCGCTGGAGAACACGGCATTTGGGGAGTGCTGAGGGCTTCTTGATTTGAAATATCACCAAAGCGAGGAGCCTGGCTCCAGCTGCCTCTGGCTGTGACTACGAGCTGGGGGCTTCCCCTCCCGGAGGGCTGAAATGCTGCCATGAGCTGCCCTTGCACCTGCCACCCCTTCCTGAGATGAAGACGGGATGGTGGCGCTTTCATGGGGCAGGGGACAGCTCTATGGGAACAGCCACTGAAAACCAACAGAGAAAGAGTCGGGCCCTGGGCCAAGCAGAATGAACGTCTGTTATCTCACAAAATCCACCAACAGCCCCGAGGACCCATTTCACAGATGGGGAACAGTGAGGTGAAGGAGGAGGCCAAAGGTCACCCAGCTGCAACCACAGTCAGTGCTGCCTGACTCTAAGGTCTGTTAAGCCGGAGATTTTAAGGTGGAAAGCTAGGTATGAAAGTACATCCCAGGTCTTCCCTGGTGGTCCAGTGGCTAAGACTCTGTGCCCCCAACGCAGGGGGCTCCGATTCCATCCCTGGTCAGAGATCGAGGTCCTGCATGACGCAACTCACAGCTCGAATGCCGCAACTGAAGGTTCCACGAGCCGCAGCTGAGACCCCGCACAGCCCAGTAAATTAAACAAACGATCCGCTTGGTAAAAAGCACATCCCTTAAGGAACCTCTGAGCCTCCAGCTAGCTAAGGATGCTCTGCATTCACAGGGACATCCGCTCTCCCCCTTCTCCTGGCTCACTCCCGCCCACCACACTTTTCTAACCCCCCCCGCCCAGCCTCCCGACAGCCGTGAGGAGCAAACTACACTCCAAAGCCCACCCTGGGCCCTGCAGCCTCCGAGTGACCGTGCAAGCCCTGGGGGCTTCCTGGGGCAGCCCCACCGTGCCCGGTGACCTCAGGCGCCCCATGCCCTCCCTGACCGCTCCCCACCGGTTACTTACCAAAGCGCCCCATCATCATCCTGCAAACAAGAGCAGAGAGAAGCATCAGACGGTCCTCAGAGCTGAGTGAGCCGCGGGGCGGAGGGTGGTGGGGATGCCCCCGGGCCCCCAGCTGGCCAGTCAGAGATGGAGTCATAAAAATGTGAGTCCCACTGGGTAAGTTCTCTCCCGCTCTAATTACAAACAGGAGGTGCTTATGTGGATTCTAAATGTTTGCACAAGACCGGCAGCAAATAGTCATCTCTAAACCATCCTTTTAATGCCATTTGTGCGGGACAGCGGGCATTTAATCGAGGGAGTAGTTACCACGGATAACATTTCAGCAGAAAATGGGTCTTTTGGCACCTTGAGCTTAAACTTTAAAATAAAATGATTATAATTCCACATGCTCAGTCATGTCCGACTCTTGTGACCCCATGGACTGTAGCCCAGCAGGCTCCTCTGTCCATGGGATTCTCCAGGCAAGAACACTGGAGTGGGTTGCCATTTCCTCCTCCAGGGGATCTTCCCAACCTGGGGATCGAACCCGGGTCTCCTGAATTACAGGTGGATTCTTTGCCACTTGAGCTATTGAGGAAGCCGCGCGTTTAACCTTTAAAATACGAGGGTGCAGACTACCCAGAGGTCACATTCCAGAGAGTGGGGACTACGCACTTCCGGGAAAGCGGGAGACTAAAGAGTCCTGAAAAAACACAGGCTGGGCCCTGACTTGAGGTGAGAGCTGAAGCCACGAAGGATGGGCGGCCGGTTCCTCCCGGAGGATCTGAGAGCACAAAGGCACAGGTGTTTCTGTGCACCAGCTTCCTGAGGGGCAAAGAGACCTCGGCCTCACCTGCAAACCCCTCTAGACTCAAGTCCTCTCCTCCACCTTATTTAACAAGTAGCGTCTAGAGCACCTGCGATGCCCAGGCCATGCCGCTGCTGAGTCGCTGCAGTCGTGTCCGACTCTGCGCGACCCCGAGACGGCAGCCCGCCAGGCTCCCCCGGCCCTGGGATTCTCCAGGCAAGGACACTGGAGCGGGTTGCCATTTCCTTCTCCAATGCAGGAAAGTGAAAAGCGAAAGTGAAGTCGCTCAGTCATGTCCGACTCTTAGCGACCCCATGGGCCGCAGCCCACCAGGCTCCTCCATCCATGGAATTTTCCAGGCAAGAGTACTGAGTGGGGTGCCATTGCCTTCTCCGTACATAGGCCATAGAGATATGGAAATAAATACTCCATGGCCCCGCTGCAGGACACCTGATGGTGAGAGAGACTCCTAAGCCCACATTTCTACACAGCCCACATGCACCAGAAATGAGACATACAGGAGATGCTACAGGAAGTAAAAGGAAGCCAGCCACTCCTGCTTGGCAAACAGGGATGGCTTCCTGGAGGAGGTGACCCACAGGACAGAGAAAACCTGGAGTCTCAGAGACCAGACAGGAGGCTGGGCGGCCTCTGCTGGAAACCTCTCTCTACCTTGACTTTGTGGCACCCCTACACACGCCCCCTGCCCCACTGCCTGAATTCCCTGAGGGCCACACTGTACTTCCCACAAGGCCCCTGGGCTGGATTTCACATTTCTATGGACACGGTCCTTCTTGCCAGCTAGACCGCCATCCTGGGAGGAGTGGAACCGCATCCTCTCAGCCTCTGGGCACCCAACACAGTGCCCAGCGCACCTCAGGCCCTGTGAGTGCTGATGACCTGTGTGAATTGTTGGGGCCACTCTCCCAGGGGCTGGCTCTGGAGACAAAGCTCCCACTTCCCCCTGCTGCCCTCTCAGGGATCCCTCATCCACTGCGAGACCAGGGAAGACTGACACAGCATCTTCCCATCACTGCAGGCAAGTAAAAGTTAAGGATGTTGAAAGAGGAAACGGGGGAGAGGTGTTTAGACTGATTGGGAGGACCCGTAGTCCTCACTGATTCATCCACCTATCTTAGCTCCATCAGAGGGAGAGAGCCCCCCACCATAAATAGGCCTGGCTGCTCCCACCCTCTTCAATGGGCCATCTGCCTCCTGCTCTCCCACCCAGGGGGACCCGGGATGCTCTGTGACCCACAGAGACAGGGACACAGCACGCAGGGGGCTAGGGGCCCGCAGTTGCCCTGTCACTCTCCAGGGACCCTGAGACACTGGGAGGAAACCTGCTCCATGAGAGTGAGGGACACGGGGAGCCCCCACGGCCAGCGCTGCCCACCAGACTGTCCGCAAATAAAGTGTCGACTTAAGCCCCTAGGTTTGGGGGGGTTACTTACACAGCGATGGATAACCAAGATGCTGCCCACTCCAGACTCTCCCCGAAAGCTGCCCTTCTCCTCCTCCCGAAGGGGCCGAGCTGCCTGCTTGAGACCCCTCCCCAGGCCAGGCTCAGCACCCCGTCCCCATCCCCCCTCCCCTCCCGTGGGCCATGAACAGCTGCGCACACACGTCAGGAAACAGCCGTCTCTCCCGTCCACCTGACAGATCCCACACCGGGAGTGGCTTCCTGTGTTGGCCCGGTTTCTGAAAGACCGTCCATGAGTCCGTGACACAGTAATTAATCACTCCCTGAACTGAGCGGGTGGGTGAGCTGAGACATTCAATTTTTAATGTCCTGTTTCATCTGAAACAGCTTTAGCAGGGAGGCACAGAGGCAGTGCATTTTAAAGGCTCTTTGTAGGGAGTCCTAAGGCCTCTTACAAACCACACGCAGAATAGAGTCATTTGATTTGCCATTTTCAATAGATTTGAAGCTTTTCAGCTTCTTAAAAATTGCCCCCTGGCCTTCTCGAAAAGGCCAGAGATGGCTCAGGACTTTCTCAAAGGAAGTCCTAGTTTAGATGCGCGCCTCTCTCCCTCTGATGGAGCTAAGGTAGATGGATGAATCAGTTAGGACCACGGGTCCCTGGACCAGTCTAAACACCTCTGCCCCGCTCCCTCTCTCAACATTCTTAAAGTTCACCTTCCAAAATAAGGAATAACAGTCCACATCTTTTGGAGAATAACTTACTTCAAAACATTAAAAACGTGGACGTCGTTAGCATGCCTACTACAAGGAAGTTAACTGTTACAAATTTCCCCTCATTCTTACAAGAGATTTCGAATGTGATCAATTATATGTTTCTTTATTATTCCCTGTCTCATTCCAGAAAAGATTTCCAGCAGCGTAAAGGAGTTTTAATTCATATGCTACAGGTATTGACTCATTTTTCTATTTAGGGAGAAAATAAAAGATATGGGATTTCTCACTTAAACACCAAACCAGACTGCTGTCTTGCCCTTCTTCAGCAAGACAAACAAACAAACAAAAAAGAAAACAAAGAACAAAAATCAAAACCGAAAACACTTTGAATGAAGTGCTCGGAAGACGGAAAGCTAGGGTGGGCGCTTGGAGAAAATTCCATCCCGGGGTCAAGGGTCACGCAGAGGAAAATGGCCCCCACATGCCTGAGGGTCCCTGGCTGGAGCAGGGCCTGGGGAGGGGGGTCCACTTACTCGGTGGTCGTCGTCAGCTCCTCGGTGACGTGGCTGGAGTGCAGCAGGCCTTCCCGTTTCTGAAAACCCCAAAATGAGCAAGCAAATCAGCACCCGGGCAGGCAGAGCAGGAGGGCATCCCTGGCGGGGCAGCCACTCCTGGGGGTGGACTGCAGGTGACCACAGGGGTGGCCCTTTGGTGGCCGGAACCTGCCCCCTCTACCCCCACGCCAAACCCTCTGCTTTTCACACTGCTCTTAATGCAGCTGTGGGGGTCTCAGGAGAGCCGGCCCAGCTCCCAAAGGACGCCCTGCAGCTGGGGAGGCAAGGAGCATAAAGGAATATGCACGACCCAAGGGAGGTACCAGATTAAAGAACACACGTGCACCGGGCTGAACGGGGTCGCCCAGGAGCCGTGTCCATTCAGAGCCTAGAGCGTCACCTTGTCTGGAAAGAGGGTCTCCGCAGATGTAATGAGTTAAGATGAGACCGTAATGGCCTAGGGTGCGTCCTGGCCGAAGACTGGAGTCCTTGTGAGAAGAGAGAGACACAGGAACATGGACACTGGGAGGAGGCCACGTAAGGTGGAGGCAGAGACCGGAGGCACGTGTCCACAAGCTGAGGAAAGCCAAGGGTGCCAGCAGGCGCTGGAAAGGGAAGGAAGGACCCTGGCCTAGGGCCTTCGGAGGGACCCAGTCAGCACCCCGATCTGGACTTCGGGCCTGTTATGTGAGGGCAGACGTCTGCTTTTTTCAGCCCCCGCTGTGTGGGATTTTCTTCCAGCAGCCCCAAGACGCCAGCATGGGGTGTGACACACCTGTCCTGGACCTGGCAGGTGCGGAGGGGAGATGATGGTGGTGGAGGGGAAGCCTGTGCGTCCCAAGGCAGAGCTCGGCAGTCTAACCCAACCCCACTGTGAGCCCCTACTTGAACCCCTCCATGGACAGGGAGCTCGCTTCCTGCGGGACACCTCTCCAGATCCAAGCTCCCCAGGCTCTCCTGAGCTCAGCCTCCAGGGAACTCTCACCACTGGATCTAGTGAATGGAGATAACCAGCATCGGGCGGCCGTCAACTTTCCCATGGCTTCACCCTGGCTGATTCTCAGGAGCCCCCACAGTGGGCTGGGGGTGGGGATGTGTGGCCCAGAGACATGTTATCCACTTGCTCACACATCAAAGGTGCATCAGGCTCCTACCTGGCTATGGACCCAGAGCTGGGTATGAGTCAGACAGACTGAATATTTTGAAGTCTATAGTAGAGACTCTTGAGAATCCCTTGGACTGCAAGAAGATCAAACCAGTCAATCCTAAAGGAAATCAGTCCTGACTATTCACTGGAAGAACAGATGCTGAAGCTCCAATACTTTGGCCACCTGACGCGAAGAGCTGACTCCTTGGAAAAGACCCTGATTTGGGAAAGACTGAAGGAAGGAGGATAAGGGGATGACAGAGGATGAGATGGTTGGATGGCATCACCGACTCAATGGATGAAAGTTCATGCAACCTCCAGGATATAGTGAAGGGAAGCCTGGCGTGCTGCAGTCCATGGGGCTGCAAAGAGTTGGACAGGACTCAGCAACTGAGCAACAGCAACAGAGTAGAATCTCAGTCTTATGGGGAAAGCGCTGGAGCTCAGGAAAACCAGGTGACCTTCCAAGGCCATGTTCCCAGATGCAAACACAGCCTTCCCTCACTCCCCTCCACGAACTGCCATGTTTCTCGAATCTCCCCATCTCGAGTGGGGGAGGGACGTGCAGGGAACAGGCTAGGGCAGCTCTGAGGCCTGAGGCGGGCCAGTCCCTGGGGCCTCCCCTCCCGCTTCATTTCTCTCTGGCCATGGCCCAGAGGATCCTCCCGTGACCTTGGTCAGGGAAGAAAGCGCCAGCAAGCGCCTGCCTGGGCCAGTGAAGCATTCTGCAAACCCCAAGATTTTCCTGGATCAAAGTGTGGGCCTGAAAGGAAATACCCTGGGTATTGATGCAGAGAGTTCGCGGAGCCTGGAGTCTGACGTACGTGGGTTTGGGAACCACGTTCTCATGTGTCCCTGGGAAGCCTTTCCCGGCCGACCGCCCTGGGTGAGCATCCAAGATGAGGGGAACAGGCACGGTCCCCTGTCCATCACCACCTCTGACCACAAACATTCCCCTTCGGGAAGCAGACGAAGCAGAGCAGCAGGGAGCCTTGCCTGGGGCCCCAAGGGGCATTCCTGTCCATCAGGTCTGGGCCAGGCTGCGGGGGTGATGCAGGGGTCAGACGGCTTCGAAAAACACAAGATCAGCCAGAGTCTTGCAGACCGCAGAGACTATGAGACTGATAAGTTTAAAAACCAGAAGGGGGTGTGGCGCTGGACATCTCCACGAGAGACATCAGGTTCCAAGCGTAACCTCAGTGCTCTGGCAGAAGCAGCCGACCCTTGAAGACCCCAGCCTGTTCTCCTCCAGTGTCCCCCACATCAGGGCAACGGCCCAGGACACAGTAGGTGCTTAATGTATGTTTGCTGGACGAGACTGCACACAGAAAGCCAAGGCAGGGTCTATGCCCTTAAATTCAGAGGAAATCGACACAGAAGGTCCAACTCCAATCAGGCGCACCCTGATGCCCCGTTACATTTTTCCAAATGAAGCAAGCGAAATGACCCTCAAAAAGAGATGATGGGGGATGATGGATGTAATTGGCAGCGAACGCAGAGAAGCTTTGATTGGGGTACCAGAGTATCTATTTCATTCCTCTGGTCTCAGCCCTCTCCACTGAGTAATAAGCTCATTCAAGAGGCCTGAATTCCAGCTACTTGGCTTTGCAGAGAAATGAATGCTCTTTTCAAAAATGTGGAAATTAAACCTCCACGCACTCAAGCCTTTGAATCTGCCTCTCTTCAAATCAATGCCATTGTTCCTGCTCCATCATTTACCTTGAAGCCAGGGCAAGGCATGCATTTTGTCAAGACGAAAAAAAAATACAACAAAAAATAGAAGGTAGCCTCTTAGGGGAAAAAGAACAAAAAGCAGGTGAACCAGAAGAGGAACGAGGGGGAGTGAGTCTCGGAGCCTCTGGGGAGGAGCCGCGGGCAAGCGGACTGCCAGGCTGGCAATACTCACCCGCACGACCACCACTTGCACGGAGACGTGTTCCGGGAGGTGAATCGGGGCCCGGAAGTGCATGGCCAGGGCCACGAGGAGGTGCAGGATAGCCACTAGATTCTTCCCATGGATCGCTGGCCGGGGAGGCAAGGAGGGGACTGTTTTAGATCATAAGACAGGAACCCCAAGCCCACGTCCCAGAGGCAGTGAAACCAGCCCCAAACGGCCTGCTGCAAAGCACAGGGAACTATACTCAGTATTCTGCAATAGCCTGTAAGGAGAAAAGGGGGCTTCCTAGATGGCTCAGTGGGTAGAGGACCCACTTGCAATGCAGGAGACTCAAGAGACGAGAGTCCGATTCCTGGGTCGGGAAGATCCCCTGGAGGAGGGTATGGCAACCCGCTCCACTATTCTTGCCTGGAAAATCCCATGGACAGAGGAGCCTGGGGAGGGGGGCTACAGTTCATGGGGAGGCAAAGAGTCGCACACAACTGAAGTAACTGAGCCTGCACAAGGAAAAAGAATCTGAAAAAGTGTGTGTGTATAACTGAATCGCTCTGCCAAACAGCTGAAACTAACAGAACATTGGAAATTAACTATACTTCAATTTTTAAAAAGAAAAAAGGGGAGAGAAGGCAATGATGATGCTGAATGCAAATGAGAGCTCAGGAAAACCACAGGCGGAACCTCAAGCCACGGAAACATGGAGAGAGCTGAGAAGCAGCCTGTGTGAATTTGGCTCATTCAGTTCTGGCTTCTCTCTTTTTTCTTTTGTTGGCCTCAGGTGACTTATGCAACCGCGTTCAAAGGCATGCTGTTCGTAGAAGGAGTGAACCAGGTGGTGGGGAAGGAGAGAGCGTGGGCAGGAACGTACAATGGGCACAGGTGGCGGGAGAGGTTCAGGAGGAACAGGTCACTTGGGCCGCTAACCCACCCCAGCCATGCGCATTCTTATCTGGGCGCTTAACGATCCTTCCTTTATGCCACCAACCGTCTCCAACAGGGAACGCCAAGCAGGGCAAACGGAGCTTGGGGGTGTCGGACATTGACTCCCGCCCTGCCTGGGGCCCTGGTTGCCAACCCAGCCCCGCCAGCTCTTCTGCAGGATGTGGGCCAAGGCGTGGTTATCACCCGTCCTGTGCCAGGCTTTACTGATTCCCTCCCCCAGCCTCACAACCCAGGAGGTGGGTCTGTCCTGGGTCTCCATGCCAAGAAGCCGGGAGAACCGGACTGCAGTCTTGGTCTCACCCAAGCACAGGGACCCCACGAGGCAGGGAGAATGTCTAAGCTGTGCCCTGGCAACCCCGCCCTGGGGATGAGGCTGGGCGGTGGGCAGCTGGGTCAAGCCCTTTCCAGCCTCTTACGGTCAATGCTCCACTCCTCCGGGCTTACGTTCCGGCCAGAAATACTACGATGCACGTATTCTTAAAGCCAGCGCGCTCAGTGACATACTCTGGGGACCAGACTGAACCCCTCCTGAAGTCCTGCCTCGGCGAGTCACCATTAATACAGCTCGCTGGGCGTTGGTGTCTCCGGTATGAGAGGTGGAAGAACCCCTCAAGCTTCTTCTGTCTTATAACCCAAATCCCCACCCTGGCTCTGGAAGTCTCCCTTGACCAACCAGAAACAACCCCTCTCCACTCTGAAGCCCGGGGACATCAGAGCATTGCATGTGTGACTTTGCCCCTTATCGACGGGCCCCCGGGACCATCGCCTTCCTCCACTCCTGGCTGCCTCTCTCAGACCCAGATGGTGGCCTGGTGGACCCACAGGTGAATGACTAGGTGGGAGGCTCGACGGCCAGGACCCCAGCGCCCTGTCCCCGGCCCGCTGGCGGCTCACAGTCCACGGCCCACTGGAGCGGCCGGCTGTGGGGCCGCAGCAGCTCCTGCACGGCTTCCAGCACCGTCTGCAGCTTCTGCTTCTGTCCAATTTCCGACTGGGTCACCTCGGCCACGTTCAGCTTGCAGTCTGCCAGCTTTTCTGCGACAAGAAGGACAAGAACAGAGTGTCAGGAAAAGCTGGAGGGACTCAGGGCCGCCTGCTCAACCGGCTGCCATGAGGTCTCCCCACCGCCGGCACAGCCGAGTGGACAGGCCCGCCAGGGTGCTGAGCCATGGCACTCTGAACTTGCAAGTCACCGCCGTTTCTTAGAAAATTGTGCCAGCGGGAAAAGGAGGGGCGGGGAGGTCAAGGATTCAAGGGTGGGTGTCCCACCTGGGAACATTCTGTGCACAGAGAATGGACAGGATGATCCAAGGTGCGGTTGGGGAGGTGAGGAGGTGACCTGCAGGGACGGGCCCGGAGGTGAGGAGGCTGGGCCAGCGGGCTCCCGGGGGGAGGAGGACTTTGGTGAGAGAACAGAACGGCCTCAGATGTGGCCCCTGCCTCCTTGCACCTTGCGCGCCCCCGTTCTTCTTTCTCTAGTGCTCGGACACCACGGCGAGAAGGATTATGCGATATTCAGGGCCCGGCGACTCTTCTCACCAAGAGGGAGCGGGAAGCAGGCAGGGGGAGCCGACAAACACGGTCACGTCTGCTCCAGATTCGTTCACGGAGACAGCCTCAGGCCTCCCCGGTGGCTCACCTGGTAAAGAATCTGCCTGCAATGCGGGAGACCTGGGTTTCAGGCCTGCATTGGGAAGCTCGCCTGGAGAAGGGAAACGCTCCCCACTCCAGTATTCCGGCCTGGAGAATTCCATGGAATGTATAATCTATGGGGTCGCAAGAGTTGGACACAACTGAGCGACTTTCACTTTCACTAAGCCTCGCCTTCGAGCCTTCATTCCCCTCCCGGGACGGGCCAGAAGGACCCCTCACTGCACTGCTGTTGAGGGGCAGGCGAGGAGGGCTCCCCAGGCTTCCTGCCCGCTCACTCATTCCCAGACTCGGGGGTTCCCCGATGGGTTTCTTCTGCAAAGCAACGGGCATCACAGGACATGAGATCAGGACCCCGGACGGTGATGAGAAAGCGCTGGGCACAGAGCCTGACGTGCTGCGAGCCTCGGACACGGAGGTGCTGGGGGCGGGGGCACTGCTGGGAGGGAGGTGCAAAGGCCGTCGCATCCAGGCTGGGCACAGACAGGGCTTCTGTTTGGCGAGTGGTCCCCGGCAAGGTTCTGTTTAAGGCGTCTTCTCCGGAGGCCCCTGTTTCTTCAACACGGTCTCCCCACATTCTCCCCTCCCTCAACCAGCACAAGAAGAAGCCGTTTAATAGCCCCCTCCAGGATCCTATGATCCTGCCACACACCTCCTGCTGTGTGGTCCTATGATGACACAGCAACACCTGCCGGGCTCAGGACAAGCCTTCACTCATTCATTCACTCACTTACACACTTCCTGAGCACCTACTATGTCCAGGTGCGTTCCTAGGGCCGGAGGCAGCACAGACCAGGGAGGGCTCTAACGGAGGGGTCATGGGGGGTCAGCCACACCTGAAGGGCATCGGCTCGCTTAGGGCAGACTGTGCTGGAGGCAAAACAAAGCAGCTCAACAGAGGACGAAGGGATTCCCGTTTACGCATTTCATTCCCCCCCCTCTGTATCTAATAGGTATGAGCTGAATAACCCACCGCTGTCTGTCCACACGCCTGCTCACTTGCTTTGTCGGTCCGACTCTCTGCGACCCCCAGGGACTCCGCCAGGCTGTAGCCCACCAGGGTCCTCTGTCCACGGGACTTTCCCAGCAAGAATACTGGAGTGGGTTGCTGTTTCCTCCTCCAGGTTGTCCATATGACCCCCCTCCACCCTGAAAATACACAGAAGGTCCCCAGGCACTCAACAACCAGGGACAGGACGGAGCAGAGGCCCCTGGGGAAGGAAGCAGGGCTGCAGAGAGCCTCGCCCACCGGGGAGAGACGGGGAGCTGGGCACGACTCTGTGGTCCCTTCCAGCCAAACCTGCAGACGGAATGTCCTGGGGGAGGAGAGGCCGTCGATGGAGACGGGAAAGAAAGGGCAGGAGCCCGTAGAGCTGCCATCACAAAGCGCCACAGGATGGGTGACAAACGTGGAGATTACTTCCACACCATCCCGGAGGCTAGAAGGCCAAGATCAAGGTGTCAACAGAGTCAGTCTCCTCTGCGGCTTCTCAAGGGTGTCGGCTTGCAGACATCCTCACCTGGCCTCCCGTCTGTGTGTGTCTGCATCCTCATCTCCTCTTCTTAAAAGGACACCAGTCTGAAGGGTTTAGGGCCCACCCCAGTGACCTCACTTTAACTACAAAGATGCTGTCTCCAAATACAGTCCCATTCTGAGGTCTTACGACTTCAGGGGGGACATGGCTCAGTCGATAACAGAAAACAGGATGGTTGGTTGAGCCTGATGCTGCCCGCAGCCACGTCTCAGAAAACTCCCCCTGTGGGAGAGAAGAGGTCCTTGGCCACCCGTATCAGCCGCACCCATCTGCCCACTGATGTGGCTTGCGGGAGCGGCTCAGGGCTTTGGCGTGGCCAGGACCCCTCTCTCCCGAGCCTGGGAAGAGGAAGATGGGCTGGGCTCTTGAGGGGGCAGGAAAACACGGGCGAATAAGGGGCTCTGGATACTTATTACGGGAGGAGGCATCTGCCTTTCCTCCAGGAGAGGGGAGAGCCTGAGTCCGAGCAGGATGGCAGCCAGCCCGGGGGCCCCTCACTGCCCACAGGTGGCCCCCCGGACAACGCCGCCCACGCAGGAGTGTCACCCCGGAACCGCCCTGGCAGAGGGCCTGGCAGCTGCTCCCGGAACGCACTCTTAGGGGGGGACGCGTGCGGGGCCTAGTGGTGGCCCACAGCTGGTCAAGCCAGGGTCTGCTCTCTGTCCTCTCCCCCGGCTCCTCCCCGCTCCTGGCTGGACCCTTCAGAATTCTGTCCTGGCCCCCGCCTCTGACCACTGACCACCCCCCCAAGGGCCCTGTCCTCAGACCTCTTCTCTCTACACAGAATGAGTGAAAGTCGCTCAGTTGTGTCCCACTCTTTGCAATCCCATGGGTTATACAGTTCATGGAATTTTCCGGAGTGGGTAGCCTTTCTCTTCTCCAGGGGATCTTCCCAACCCAGGGATCCAACCCAGGTCTCCCGCATTGCAGGCAGATTCTTTACCAGCTGAGCCACCAGGGAAGCCCAAGAATCCTGAAGTGGGGAGCCTTTCCCTTCTCCAGGGGATCTTCCCAACCCAGGGATCGAAGCCAGGTCTCTCACATTGCAGGCGGATTCTTTACCAACCCGGAGATCAGGTTTTGGCCTTGACATTCAGCCAATGTCGAGTTTTAGCTTTCTGTCTTTGGAAAGCAAAGAGCTCAGTGCCTCCATCAGCGTCGCTGCTGGCAGCCCTGGGCCCGGGGGTCATGTGATCCCGTTGGTTACTGCGGCACCTCATCAGCACAACAGCATCATCAACATGACCCGGCAAGACCTTGTGAAGTTCCGTTAATATCTGGATAGTCTCCTCCATTGTTCTCTTCTTCAAACAAAGTGGTGTGTCAAACCACTTGACACACAAGAGATTTTAGAACTGCCTTATCAAGGAGCACTCATGCAAGATGGCCAAACAGGATGGAGCTGCAGCCCCTTGGGAATAAAAAGGCAGCTGAGCCAACGCCGACCTCTTGTTGTACATTACAGATAACGAAACGGACGCAGCAGGACTCACGGACGACCACAGCCGTTTCGGAGCAAGTCTCGCATGTGCTGAGACCAGCAGAAGAGGGGACCCAAAGGGTGTGCCTTGAACAGACAAGGACTTCTTACGGGTGACCTGCTCTCAGACGCGACTGTGGCCCTACTCCAGGGAGGGTGCTGGCATCCTCTACCGGCATCTACGGCTGAGACGCGGGGGCACCTTGAGAGCCAGACGCCCATCGTTAGATCTAAGGCGTAGGGACACAATTCTTTCAAGTGGCTGGGTGAGTGAAGCCATGGCTGCATGCAAAAGGAATCAGAGATAGAAGAGTGAGGGAGCCCCACGCTTTTATGTCTGCTTCTGAAAATATTAGTATCTCCTTTGGGCAGTGAGTAAAGCAGCGGTTCAAAGGACTATTTCAGTAAAGCAGCATCATCACCAACAGCTAAGTCTTCAAGTCCAGGAGTCAGGGGGAAGCGAGGTTTTTACATAGAGAAGGAAGGAGGGAAGCTGATGACCCTGGGCAGCTTCACCACCAGTGCAATCCTTGTGGACAGGGTCAGCCCAAGACCCACGCCCTCCTCCATCCTCTGCTGAAAGTAAGCGTCTATCGTCACAAATGTCCATTGCAACGACCTCGAGAGCAATCTGGCACGCGACGCACCGACGGTACCGACGATACAGCGTGAAGCAGCAAAGCTCCAACCAACATTTTTAATAATCAAATTGTGGCCGTGACTAAACAATCTTGACAACGTTTCAGATTTGCTCTTACACCAAAGTTCATTCTAAGATGCGCGCTCTCTGCTTAGCCAAACAGAGGTTTAATTCTTGGTGCAGGGCGTTCAGCCAAACACTGAATTTGGACAGTCCCTGTGAGTGGGGCCACCTGGTCCCATGGTATTAACCATCTCAGCCGTGCCTGCCTCCACTCTCTCCCTCGCGGTTGGCCTGGGCAGGACGGGCATCTCAGCCCTGGCAGGTGGCACACCGGCCTCCCTATCCCCACCTCCTTCTGTACTCCTGAGGGCTTTTTCATTCACTAGTTGCTCAGGCCACAATCCTGGCCATCAGCTGCCTCTGGCAGCTTTAACCTCCAAAATATCCTCCGCTTCCACCCCACACCGAATCACCCCATCCAACGCCCAGGGAGCAGTGACAGCGCTCTGACTGACTCCCCTGTCTCCCACTCCTGACCCTGCTCCCTGCTGTTCCGTACCCAGAAGCCGAAGAGACCTTTTAAAGCACAAACTGTGATCTCATCACGGCCCTGCTCACATCCTCAGGTGGCTTCCTGCCATGTGTAATAAAAGACTCTGTCCACCAGGGCACACGGTCTGTCCACCACTGCCTCCTGCAGCCTCCTTCCTTCCGCTGCTCTTTAAACACTACAGGCTCCTCCTCTCTTAAGAGTCCTGGCCCGGAAGGTTCTTTCCATGACAACTGGTACAGAAGTCAGCTGGGATGTCAGCTCCCCTGAGGGCTGCCCCAGACCGCCCAGCCTCTCCAGCCCACCCAGCTCCATCCCTTGTAAACCTCCCTGATTCTCTCCATAGCGCTTGGCACTCTTTCTGTTGTGGCCCCATCGTGCGGCTGGTGGGATCTTAGTTCCCAGACCAGGGATGGAACCCACGCGCTCTGCAGTGGACACACGGAGCCCTAATGAGTGGGCTTCCAGAGACGTCCCGGGCATTGCCTTAGACCGTCAGTTTGTGTCTTAGAGCATCAATTTGTGTTCACAACAGTTCTCTTTCTCCCCTCTGGCAGAACAGGCATCGGTGGTGGGGCACGGGGCCCTTCCTCTCTTATCACCACTGAGTCTCCACACCTGTCACCCTGTGGGTAAAAGGGCGTTCGTTCAGCAGACGAAGGAACAGCCAGAAGAGACACACCTTCTCCTTCCTCACGTGCATTCCAAGGACTGACCAAACAAGGAGACCACGTCTTCAGAGCCGGGTGCGTGACACGGTCCCCGTGGCCTCCCAGGCTCCCCCCAGGTCACGCTGTCTGTAAGCACTGCTGTGCAGAGCGTGCACACCAGCTCCCGGGGCCCGGGCTCAAGGAAGGACGCAGAGGCTGAGTCGAGCCCACGACCCGGGCAGCTGCAGAGGCTGCGTCCTGCAGGTCCAGGGTCAGTCCCCTCCCCATCAGCCTGCTTTCCCTCAGTATCTCCGCCACCAGAAGCACCCCTAAATCCCAGGTGCTGACTCAGGCCCCCCTGCCCCCAGCACAGCCCTGTGGAGCAAAACTCGACCCCACCCCAGTGCTGGCCCCACCTGGAAGGAGTGACCCTTCAGGTGGTTTGTGGGGAGACCCCTGCACAGGACAGCACACGTCTGTGGGGTCATTAAGGGGCAAGGAGAGTGAGCAGATGAGCCCAGAGAGCAGGTCTGCACCCCACCAGGGCTGGGAGGGACTGCTAGGAGGCGAGTCCCGGTGGACAAGGGAACACTGCGTCTTCCAGGCCACCCTCACGGGGACCTGACCGAGGGGACCTGGAGCCCAGTTGAAGCTGAAGGCCCAGGGACGCCACCTGGGAGCCGAGGGCTCAGGCCCACAGCTTATGGACAAGTGACCGATGTCGCCACACAGAGCATGGCATGGTCCAGCTCCGGGGCTGCCCCTCCCAGGGACTCACCCAGCAGCTTCTGCAGCACCTGCCCGTCATACAGGTCCTCTTCCAGCTGCTTCACGATGATCCTCTCCTCCACCAGCACGTCGTTGATCCAGTCGATGAGGACCTGTGGGTGGACAAGCATTACGGCCTCGCTCGCTGGTGCCTGGAGGGTCAGGCGGTGATCAGAGCTTGTGTAGAGGGGGAGACGCCCCCAGGGCAGGGGCTGGGCGAGTCCGAGGGGAGAGGCCAGCTGCTCTCTGCACCCTCCACCCCCACCAGGTTGCCGGGGGTCCCGTGGAATTCACAGGAGGCCGGGCGGAGGGTGGCACTGGGGGGAAACTGGCTGCCTCCCAGAGGGGGACGTGGGTGTATGCGAAAACTCAGCCGAAGGAGATGATGGTATTCACCACTATGTGGGAGATGAGGGGAGCAAATGAGGAAACATCAGTAACACACACGGCCCGAGGCAGGACAGTGAGCCGTAAAACGTCCACACCCATCCTGCCCTTAATATCCGCATCAAAACCACATGAGCCTAAAGCTGCAAAGAGAAGGGGATCCCGAGTGGCCGCAACTTACGGCTCTGAGAACCGGCTCCCAGGGGCCCACTACTTTTCCAAGGCTTTCCAGAGACGGAAGCCACATTCCGCACAATGCACCCTCTTAAAACGTGCGATTCGGCGGCTGTCAGTAGACTCAGGAAGCTGGACAACGGGCACACGCCCTCCGAAGGACAGTTCCATCCAAAGGGAACCCCGTGTCGTCAGCAGTCACTCCTCCTTCCGCACACCCCCGACCAGCTCCTCCCAACCACAGAACTGCTCTCTCGACGGTTTTGCCTGTTCTGGATCCTTCATATGAATGGGAACCACATCGCACGTGACCTTTTGTGTCGGGCTTCTTTCCCTTGCTGCTGCTGCTAAGTCGCTTCAGTCGTGTCCAACTCTGTGCGACCCCATGGACAGCAGCCCGCCAGGCTCCTCTGTCCACTGGATTCTCCAGGCAAGAACACTGGAGTGGGTGCCATCGCCTTCTCCTTCTCTCCCTTAGCACGAGGTTTTCAAGCTTCACTCACGTTGCAGCACATGCCGGGGCCTCGCTCCTGTTTACGGCTGAGTCACAGTCCGTTGCTCAGAGACACACACTTTACGGATTCATTCACCGGGTGATGGGCATTCCGGGGGTCGCCCCTTTGGGCCTGGTGTCAGCCGAGCTACAATGAACACGGGTGTGCAAGCTTTACATGGACACACATGTTCATTTCTCTAGACCAGCCTTTTCTCAACAAGCTTGCCTTCAATTCACCGAGTTTAATATATCATAAAAGAAGACAGTTTCAACTGTGAAGATATCTATGGAGACGCAGGATTCCCACTGAACAGAATCTCATTTGGCCGATGCTGCTTAAGGCACTTCTCCTCAAAATGAAAGCGATGCCCTGAATAGACTTGATCAAAAATGTATGTAGTCCACAGCTTCCCTGTGGAGCAAAACCAATAAAACTGTCTAATTGGTCCCAATGACCTCCTGGAGATGGGCACTGATTGGTCCTCTCAGAGAGAAACGGAAAGGGCACAGATCCAGCCTAGAGTGCCCTCTGTCACCCTCTGATACCACACCACCTGCCAAACCGGCCACAAAGCAAATTTCTGTGGAGTATGTTCTATTTTCCCTCTAACTCAGAAAGATTAAATCAGACACACAATCCCATGAAGAACAGAAGTAAACGTAAATTAAAGGGAGGATTGGAGGAAGAAAGAGGTGCGCAGCCCTGCGGCATCCCGGTTCTGCCAAAGCCACCCCAGCAGGGTGGGTGGGAGGGAGGTGGCCCCACGCTGCAGACATCCTCCGTCCACCTTCTTCAGGGAGGGAGCATCGGCCTGGGAGGCTGGGAGCCGGACGTGCCTGCCCAGCGGCCTTCTCTCCCTGCCTCCAGCATCCTTCTCCCATCACCCAGCTCCCGCCTCCTCTGACCACCTTCTCAGTGTCCTTGTGTGTGTGTGGGGGGAGGGGGGTCCCCATGACACCTTCCACTCCTCCGGATTTTCAAAGGAAATAGCCCTGGACAGCTCCTCTCCACTCTCCTCCAAGGCCAGCTCATGCCATCCCATGATGCCCAACGCCTCCCTCCTGGTCCCAGTAACCCCCTAGAGGTCCAGCCCATCTCTGCCCCATCCTCCTGCTAGCGTGCTTCATGAGCATCTCTGATTGAACATGCTGCCCCCCCACACCAACTCTCAAATCTCCTTATCTGAGAAGCAAACAGGATACCGTGCTCCAGCTTCAGGAGCCTGGATTCCACCCCTTCATCCCTTCATCCCACTTCCTAACTGCATCCACTTCTCACCGTCTCCTCTCCCACCGCCCTCGTCCAAATCACCTCCCCAGGCCATTGCCCCAGCCCCGCTGACCAAGCATGCTGCCTCCTCGCTGGTGCTCTTCAGATCCCCAAGCTCCTCTCTGCCCCGGGCTTTTGCACGTGCTAATCCTTGTAGCCTGAATGCACCTCCTCCTGCCTCCCTCACTGCCTGGCCAGCTCTCACTCATCCATCAGGTCTCAAGCTCTGTGATCATCCTCTGAGCATCCCCCTACACACCCCACCCAGGCCACATTCCCCAACATGGCTCTCACTGCACTCAAGGGCCTTTCCCCAAACCTGTTCACATTTGCTGTGAGAACACAACTTCATTTTTAGCTATCTCCCTGCCTGACCTGAAGCTCCGTGAGGCAGAAACTATGGCCTCTGGTCTGTGGCTCTGTCTCCAGCACCCAGTGCTCACCGCCCGGCACTGAGTCCATCAGTCAACCCGCTGAGCACCCACTGTGTGCCGGGCCGAGCCCGTCAGTCAACCCGCTGAGCACCCACTGTGTACCGGGCCGAGCCCGTCAGTTGACCTTCTGAGCATCTACTATGTGCCGGGCTCTGGGAATAAATCAGGTGAGGACTCTATCCTTGAGGATCTGACCTTCCAATCAGACATTACAAGACAAACAAATGCACACCCCATCGGGCTGTGATCGATGTTATGGAGAAAAATAAGTCAGAACAGTGTGTTAGTCATTCAGTCATGAACAAATCTTTGTGACCCCACAGACTGTAGCCTGCCCGGCTCCTCTGTCCACGAAACTCTCCAGGCAAGAGTCCTGGAGTGGGTTGCTATTTCCTTCTCCAGGGGATCTTCCCGACCAGGAATTGAACCCGGATCTCCCACACTGCAGGCAGATTCTTTACCATCTAAGCCACCAGGGAAGCATGGGTGACACAGAGGTGAAGAATCCACCTGCCAGTGTAGGAGATGCAAGAGACGCGAGTTTGATCCCTGGGTCAGGAAATGGCAACCCACTCCGATATTCTTGCCTGGGAAATTCCAGGGACAGAGGAGCCGGGCAGGCTGCAGCCCATGGGGTCGCAAAGGGTTGGAGGCAGCAGCGCCACGTCAGAATACAGTGGAGAAGCCTGACAGGCACAGCTCGGCCAGGCGGCCCAGGTCAGCATTACAGGGTCAGCAGTGCTGTCACACGCGCCCTGGTGGGATGGGGCGAGGGGCCCTCACCTCTGTGGCCTCCCATCCCAAACCCACGACTCTGAGAAAAACATCAGACTAAACCTGACAGAAAGACATCCTACAAAACCCCCGCCCAGCCCTCCTCAAAACTGACATGGTCATCAAAACGAGGCCCCCACAGCACCCAGCAAAGCCCGACAGGTGCTGTAAATACCAGGTGCGTGTGCGTGCGCTCACTCAGTCCCGTCCGACTCTTTTGCGACCCGCCAGGCTACAGTCCCCGGGATTTCCCAGGCAGGAATACTGGAGTGGGTTGCCATTTCCTCCTCCAGGGGATCTTCCCAACCCAGGGATCAAACCCACATCTCTGGGTCTCCTGCACTAGCAGGTGAGTTCTTTACCACTGGGAAGCCCAGGTAAGCAGGGACAGCTAATGAGGCTCCCAAGGTGGCTGATCACTTTCGGCTAACAATTTAAAAGATCTCGTAGGCAGAATTGTAAAGTGCCCTCTAAGAGCTCAGTGGTCAGGCCCACAGGATCCCTCGGACAGCGCAATGATGGGACTGTACCCGAGGCTGTTATGGGACAGCCTGACCTCAAGAAACAGAGATTGTCCAAGGGTCTGAGCTCATCAGGGGAGCCCTTTGACTTTGGACCCAGAAGCCATGGAGGGATCCAGGAAGGGGAACGCCGGCTGTGACAGCGGAGAGTGAGGCGGGCGTCTCCAGGAGCAGGGTCGATTTCCACCAGTAAAGCACTCAGTGTGACTGACACCCTGATTTCAGCCTCAGGAGACCCTGAGCAGAGGACCCGGGCCAACCACACTGATCCCTGGACCTCAGAACTGTGAGCTAACTAAACAGATATTGCTTTAGGCCACTGACTTGGTAAAAATTAATTTACACAGCAATAGAAAACTGATACAAACAGCATTCCACTGTCACAAATCCAACCACGAGCCTCACAGACCAACAGTACACCCTATAAAACCAGTGCGCTGCTGACCTCTGGGGCCTGCACTTGAGACCCAGCTCCCCTTGGGTGTTTGCTGTGTGACCTGGAGCCAGTCACTTAACCTCTCTGGGGCTTCAGAGTCTTCATTAAAAAGAAGATAAATCAGTTCCTATCCCTGTGTGTGCTATGTGACCAGGGAATTTCCTTTCCAGAAGTTTCTCCCAAGGTGCCAGTCCAAACGTGCTCCTAGACATTTCCTAGCTCAGAAGCGATTCCAAATTTTGTGTAGAAAAAGCCGAATGCACACGAGAAAAAAGCCTGGAGGGATGCAAATTAAACAATTGCCACTGCCTTCTGTTTGATTTTTACGTCTTCCGGGTTTTCAGCAGTATATATTATTCGGTAATTAGAAAGAATAATAATAGATGCCATTTATAAAGATTAATCACTATCCAGATGGCTCCTCTGCCGAAACTGACAAGCAAATCCTAAAATGCAAATGGAAAGTCAAGAGACCCCAAAAAGCCAAAACAATCTTGAGAAAGAACAAAATTGGAGAACTCACACATCCTGATTTCAAATCTTCCTACAAAGCTAGAATAACAAAACATGACACAGAGGTCAGTGAAACAGAAATGGGAGCCAGAAATAAACCTCATGTTACAGTCAACTGATACCCGTGAGGGGGCTGAGACAATTCAATGGGGAGAAAATGGTCTTTTTAGCAAATGGTGCCGGGACAACTGGATATCCACATGTGAAAGAATGAAACTGAACTCTTCTTTTATACCACATGCAGAAATCAACTCAGAATGGAAGTCCAGCTCTTTGGGACTCTATGGACCCACCAGGCTCCTCTGTCCATGGGATTCTCCAGGCAAGAATACTGGAGCGGGTTGCCATGCTCTTCTCCAGGGGATCTTCCCTACAAAGGGATTGAAACCAGGTCTCCTGCATTGCAGGCAGATTCTTTACCATCTGAGCCCCTAGGGAAGCCCATGATATATCCATGTGATGGAATATTATTCAGCCACTAAAAAGGAATGGAGTTTGGACACACGCTACAACATGATGGATGCATCTTAAAAAAACACGATGCCAAATCAAAGAGGACAGACACAAAAGCCACATATTGTATGAGTCCCCTTAAATGAAATGCCCAGAATATGAAAATTACAGGGACGGAAGAATTCTATAGAGACAAGTGGTTGCCAGTGGCCAGGAAGGGGGATTCAGGACTGAGTGCTGATGGATATGGGGTTTCTTTCTGGGGGTGATGAAAAGTCCTTGATTGATACAGGTAATCATTGAACAACCACTGAAGTGTGCAGTATGGGAATTCTGCCTCAATACACCTGTTATCAAGAAGCTAATCTAGGAGCCGGACGTGCCTGCCCAGCGGCCTTCTCTCCCTGCCTCCAGCATCCTTCTCCCATCACCCAGCTCCCGCCTCCTCTGACCACCTTCTCAGTGTCCTTGTGTGTGTGTGGGGGGAGGGGGGTCCCCATGACACCTTCCACTCCTCCGGATTTTCAAAGGAAATAGCCCTGGACAGCTCCTCTCCACTCTCCTCCAAGGCCAGCTCATGCCATCCCATGATGCCCAACGCCTCCCTCCTGGTCCCAGTAACCCCCTAGAGGTCCAGCCCATCTCTGCCCCATCCTCCTGCTAGCGTGCTTCATGAGCATCTCTGATTGAACATGCTGCCCCCCCACACCAACTCTCAAATCTCCTTATCTGAGAAGCAAACAGGATACCGTGCTCCAGCTTCAGGAGCCTGGATTCCACCCCTTCATCCCTTCATCCCACTTCCTAACTGCATCCACTTCTCACCGTCTCCTCTCCCACCGCCCTCGTCCAAATCACCTCCCCAGGCCATTGCCCCAGCCCCGCTGACCAAGCATGCTGCCTCCTCGCTGGTGCTCTTCAGATCCCCAAGCTCCTCTCTGCCCCGGGCTTTTGCACGTGCTAATCCTTGTAGCCTGAATGCACCTCCTCCTGCCTCCCTCACTGCCTGGCCAGCTCTCACTCATCCATCAGGTCTCAAGCTCTGTGATCATCCTCTGAGCATCCCCCTACACACCCCACCCAGGCCACATTCCCCAACATGGCTCTCACTGCACTCAAGGGCCTTTCCCCAAACCTGTTCACATTTGCTGTGAGAACACAACTTCATTTTTAGCTATCTCCCTGCCTGACCTGAAGCTCCGTGAGGCAGAAACTATGGCCTCTGGTCTGTGGCTCTGTCTCCAGCACCCAGTGCTCACCGCCCGGCACTGAGTCCATCAGTCAACCCGCTGAGCACCCACTGTGTGCCGGGCCGAGCCCGTCAGTCAACCCGCTGAGCACCCACTGTGTACCGGGCCGAGCCCGTCAGTTGACCTTCTGAGCATCTACTATGTGCCGGGCTCTGGGAATAAATCAGGTGAGGACTCTATCCTTGAGGATCTGACCTTCCAATCAGACATTACAAGACAAACAAATGCACACCCCATCGGGCTGTGATCGATGTTATGGAGAAAAATAAGTCAGAACAGTGTGTTAGTCATTCAGTCATGAACAAATCTTTGTGACCCCACAGACTGTAGCCTGCCCGGCTCCTCTGTCCACGAAACTCTCCAGGCAAGAGTCCTGGAGTGGGTTGCTATTTCCTTCTCCAGGGGATCTTCCCGACCAGGAATTGAACCCGGATCTCCCACACTGCAGGCAGATTCTTTACCATCTAAGCCACCAGGGAAGCATGGGTGACACAGAGGTGAAGAATCCACCTGCCAGTGTAGGAGATGCAAGAGACGCGAGTTTGATCCCTGGGTCAGGAAATGGCAACCCACTCCGATATTCTTGCCTGGGAAATTCCAGGGACAGAGGAGCCGGGCAGGCTGCAGCCCATGGGGTCGCAAAGGGTTGGAGGCAGCAGCGCCACGTCAGAATACAGTGGAGAAGCCTGACAGGCACAGCTCGGCCAGGCGGCCCAGGTCAGCATTACAGGGTCAGCAGTGCTGTCACACGCGCCCTGGTGGGATGGGGCGAGGGGCCCTCACCTCTGTGGCCTCCCATCCCAAACCCACGACTCTGAGAAAAACATCAGACTAAACCTGACAGAAAGACATCCTACAAAACCCCCGCCCAGCCCTCCTCAAAACTGACATGGTCATCAAAACGAGGCCCCCACAGCACCCAGCAAAGCCCGACAGGTGCTGTAAATACCAGGTGCGTGTGCGTGCGCTCACTCAGTCCCGTCCGACTCTTTTGCGACCCGCCAGGCTACAGTCCCCGGGATTTCCCAGGCAGGAATACTGGAGTGGGTTGCCATTTCCTCCTCCAGGGGATCTTCCCAACCCAGGGATCAAACCCACATCTCTGGGTCTCCTGCACTAGCAGGTGAGTTCTTTACCACTGGGAAGCCCAGGTAAGCAGGGACAGCTAATGAGGCTCCCAAGGTGGCTGATCACTTTCGGCTAACAATTTAAAAGATCTCGTAGGCAGAATTGTAAAGTGCCCTCTAAGAGCTCAGTGGTCAGGCCCACAGGATCCCTCGGACAGCGCAATGATGGGACTGTACCCGAGGCTGTTATGGGACAGCCTGACCTCAAGAAACAGAGATTGTCCAAGGGTCTGAGCTCATCAGGGGAGCCCTTTGACTTTGGACCCAGAAGCCATGGAGGGATCCAGGAAGGGGAACGCCGGCTGTGACAGCGGAGAGTGAGGCGGGCGTCTCCAGGAGCAGGGTCGATTTCCACCAGTAAAGCACTCAGTGTGACTGACACCCTGATTTCAGCCTCAGGAGACCCTGAGCAGAGGACCCGGGCCAACCACACTGATCCCTGGACCTCAGAACTGTGAGCTAACTAAACAGATATTGCTTTAGGCCACTGACTTGGTAAAAATTAATTTACACAGCAATAGAAAACTGATACAAACAGCATTCCACTGTCACAAATCCAACCACGAGCCTCACAGACCAACAGTACACCCTATAAAACCAGTGCGCTGCTGACCTCTGGGGCCTGCACTTGAGACCCAGCTCCCCTTGGGTGTTTGCTGTGTGACCTGGAGCCAGTCACTTAACCTCTCTGGGGCTTCAGAGTCTTCATTAAAAAGAAGATAAATCAGTTCCTATCCCTGTGTGTGCTATGTGACCAGGGAATTTCCTTTCCAGAAGTTTCTCCCAAGGTGCCAGTCCAAACGTGCTCCTAGACATTTCCTAGCTCAGAAGCGATTCCAAATTTTGTGTAGAAAAAGCCGAATGCACACGAGAAAAAAGCCTGGAGGGATGCAAATTAAACAATTGCCACTGCCTTCTGTTTGATTTTTACGTCTTCCGGGTTTTCAGCAGTATATATTATTCGGTAATTAGAAAGAATAATAATAGATGCCATTTATAAAGATTAATCACTATCCAGATGGCTCCTCTGCCGAAACTGACAAGCAAATCCTAAAATGCAAATGGAAAGTCAAGAGACCCCAAAAAGCCAAAACAATCTTGAGAAAGAACAAAATTGGAGAACTCACACATCCTGATTTCAAATCTTCCTACAAAGCTAGAATAACAAAACATGACACAGAGGTCAGTGAAACAGAAATGGGAGCCAGAAATAAACCTCATGTTACAGTCAACTGATACCCGTGAGGGGGCTGAGACAATTCAATGGGGAGAAAATGGTCTTTTTAGCAAATGGTGCCGGGACAACTGGATATCCACATGTGAAAGAATGAAACTGAACTCTTCTTTTATACCACATGCAGAAATCAACTCAGAATGGAAGTCCAGCTCTTTGGGACTCTATGGACCCACCAGGCTCCTCTGTCCATGGGATTCTCCAGGCAAGAATACTGGAGCGGGTTGCCATGCTCTTCTCCAGGGGATCTTCCCTACAAAGGGATTGAAACCAGGTCTCCTGCATTGCAGGCAGATTCTTTACCATCTGAGCCCCTAGGGAAGCCCATGATATATCCATGTGATGGAATATTATTCAGCCACTAAAAAGGAATGGAGTTTGGACACACGCTACAACATGATGGATGCATCTTAAAAAAACACGATGCCAAATCAAAGAGGACAGACACAAAAGCCACATATTGTATGAGTCCCCTTAAATGAAATGCCCAGAATATGAAAATTACAGGGACGGAAGAATTCTATAGAGACAAGTGGTTGCCAGTGGCCAGGAAGGGGGATTCAGGACTGAGTGCTGATGGATATGGGGTTTCTTTCTGGGGGTGATGAAAAGTCCTTGATTGATACAGGTAATCATTGAACAACCACTGAAGTGTGCAGTATGGGAATTCTGCCTCAATACACCTGTTATCAAGAAGCTAATCTCTAGAATGCAGGTGTTAGCATCTACCTCTGCAGGGGTCACGAACCTCCGTGACCTCACCAATGTTACTGTCACCACCCCTGGAGCTGCCTGCGTGTCAGAAGCCCCTTTCTGATTTACTCAGCATAGCCAGCAGCACCTAGTCCATGCAGACACCATCCTGGGTGTTTAAGCTACAAACATGACCTCGTCTCTTGTCTCACGTGGGTTGCAGATGCCTGCTGGTCCTCCCACAACCACTAGAGGGAGCTGGTTCCTGCCCCACCACACCTCCACCCACTGAGAGTCAAACCCCGATTCACCTTCTGCCACCTCTCTGATCCCACCTCTGACCACCCTCGTCCTTGCTGTCGAAGCTCCAGCCACGCTGCTTCCCTCGTTCGCCCTCATATCTGCTAGCACGTGCTTCCAATGGGGCCTCTGCACTTGCTGCCACCCTAGGTACCAAACAGCATGTCTCCGCTCAAATGCCCACCCTCAACCACTCCACCGGAAACAGCAGGAAGAGGAAACCAGCCTGATTCTTGCTTTAGGGTCCTCCCAAGTGCTCACACCACCAGGTCACACATCCATCCGTCCCTGGACACGTCTGTCTCCCCAGCTGGACTGCCAGCCTGCTCAAAGCCATCACCCCTGGGGGGAGACTAGGAACAGAGCCTCGAAGGTGGCCAAACCAAAGGCAGAGCTGCCTCCAGACCTACAAAGATCTCTCAGGCACGCAGACCTCTGCGTCACCCAGGACACAGACCTGTCGGAAAACACACAAGAGATGCCCCTGCTATGAAGAGACTAAACCTTCAAAAATTCCCATCTGGATCTCTGACCTGGTCAAAGTGCAAATACGAAAACGAGACAGAAAAGGGATAAAAGTCAAATTTCATCCGACAAGCCACAGAGGTCAGCTCTGAGAAGCAAAAGTGAACCAGCCGCCCCAGCCGAGGCGCAGCGACCCCGGCCACCACCAGTCACCGTATCCTTGTGCCGTCCAGGTCACCCATCTCAATCCTCCATTTCACAAAAGACTCTTTATAGATGGCAGCCGTCCTTATGTTTTCGAGATGTGCTCATTTGCAAAGCCCGACTCCCGCAGGCACGTGTCTAGGACGTGGTATTAATGGTGCCCTTGGCACAGGGCTCTTCGCACGGACCTTCCACAAGCTTGCTTAAACTAGAATAAAAAATTACTTCCCTGAGTTCTGTCCGAATGATAATCAGGACCTGCAGCCTGTCTCCCCCAAAGCTATGACAGTTATGTTTTAATCACTTCCAAATACGCTTGTCATGGCTTAACTCACTGAGGATGCAGGCTTATTACAACCTGCAGACACGTCAGCAGGCATCTCTGCCCAGCGAGGATGGCATTGTCTTCTGCCCAGAAGACCATCCTTGTGCAGCTGACTTTCTTCTTAGGGGCGAAAGGAGGGAGCAAACAGAACTTAATAACCCAGAAGAGTCTTGTCCAATAAACTGGGAGATGAGACGGGAGGTCTGCTCCTGGGGAGAAATGCCAACCCCAGGGACGACACCATCTGCCAGCCGTGGACCAACGCAGCCACCAGGGTGGAGGCCCCTCTCTGGCGATTTACTCTGGAAAGCACAAGAACTGCCATTCCTTCTTTCGAGGATCGTGAAAAATACAAAGGATCTCATCTGTAAACCGCTATCCTCCCCAGGCAGCACCAGCTATTCACGCTGTGAGAGAGTCAGGGCGCTCCTGGAGGATGAAGCTCAAAGAACCACAGGACGAAACCCGTGCAGAGGACACAGGAGAAGTCTTTCTTGAACTCACAGGACACTCACTTCTAAATCTGAACCACAGACCTGCCCGTGTGCCTCCCTCCCGGCTCGGCCCTGCTCACACCCACGTTCCAGTGCCCAACACAGCTCCCGCCAGGCAGCAAGCACGTCGCATCTGATGTCACCCCCATGCGTGTGGATGGGCACAACGGTTCTCCTACTCCAATCCGAACCGGGATTTGAATCCAGGAAGCCGACTCCAGAGCCCACCGCGCCCACCCCTTGACACTGCGTCATACACAGTAGATGCTCAAAGACAGCGCTTCAGTGAACCGCCTCACTCTTAACGCCCGGCTTAGCCAGAGCCGGCTGTGCTCGTTGGTTGGTTTGTTTTACGGGAAGTAGCGAGCAGCTCACCATGTTTTAAACGGTGACAGTCCAGAGGAGGGAGGTTCAGTGAGGCTAAGTCTACAGAGAGAGACAGGACAGGGGCCAAGACAAGAGGTTAAAAATTGCAGGTGATGGAGAACAGAGAAAAAGCAAGGAGACTGCTTCCTCTGAAAGGTCCCGCTGGTCCCAAGGCTGGGATGTGGTCAGCTGTCAGGCGGTCAGCCGGACCTCCCTGACCTGCTCAGGCCTGCACGTGGTCCAAGCCCTGCTCCAAAAACAACCGCTTCTGGGCCGAATCCCAACAGAGGTCCCTAGGAGGTAGCCTGTGCTGGGATCTACTCAGACTTCATCAACCAGAAGCCTGGATAATCAGAGTCTAGGGCTTCCCAGGGGTCACAAGTGGTAAAGAACCCTCCTGCCAATGCAGGAGACGAGAGAGAGGTGGGCTGGATCCCTGGGTCGGGAAGATCCCCTGGAGGAGGGTACAGCAACCCACTCTAGTGTTCTTGCCTGGAGAATCCCATGGACAGAAGAGCCTGGCGGGCTATAGTCCATGGGGTCGCAAAGAGTCAGGCACAACTGATGCGACTTAGTACGCACACACAGCACAAGACGGGCATTCTGAAAAGCAGTAAGGATCACACAGGCAAAGTGGACGGAGGTCTGTCTGAACCACCAGGCCTGGCCATCCGCCCCCCGCTCCCGGCTCCCCAGGGCTTCTGGCAAGCCGCCCGCATCAGTACCCATAGGGCCCCCCAGCCCTTGCCCCCTCATCCCAGAGCTCGCCTTCTCAAGATTCAGATCCTGGAGGTCTGAACTTAGGCAAAGGCCTGTCCTGCCCACGGGCTGGGCTGCACCCTCCCCCGGGTGGTCCTGATGCAGACCCTCACAACCAGCTACCAGCCCAGCTCCCCAGGCAGCGCCACGGTGCGCAGTGACCTCAGGGCACCGGGATTCAGCGGGGAGCAAAACTCGGACAGTGCCCGGTGGCTGGGGGCACATTCTAGAGGGACGAGAAAGAAAAAAACGAACAAATAAACAGGCAAGTGTTCAGGCAGCAGGAATTTGAGGCAAAGAGGGCAAGAACGTGGAGGGCGGGGTGGCCCAGGCAGAGACGGAGCCAGAGAACCCACGCCTGCGGAGGAAATCCAAGAGAAAGCCAAAGGCTGAAAAACAGCGCTCCAGGCAAGGGGCTGCGGGCGCAGAGGCCAGGCACGTGGTGGGGTCCCGAGAGCCGCCCTGGGAGGTGATCTCCCAGCCCCTGGCATGTCCTGCCTGACAGAGCATCCTGGTTTACACGGGGACCTTGGCAGGCAGGAGAGGACCAGTGTCTGGGAGGAGTGGGCTCCCAGAACTGTCCATCGGGCAAGAGAGGGAGAAGAGGATATTCCCCACCCCTTCCGGTCTTTAGTCCTCCTTTGCCCCCCAAGGTATTAACACCCCACACTCCCAGCCCCTCCAGTTGGCACATTCTACACCCCAGACATGGGCCTGTACCTGAACTGGGAATCCGAGGGACGTGGAGCTGCCAGAGCCTCCTCAGGACCCCACTGGGCTAGCCCTGGATGCAGAGGTGCTGTGGTCACTCCGTGTGGGCTGACCAAGGACGCACAGCTGCCCAGCGCTCACCCCAAAGAGGCCAAAACTGCCTGCGGTGTTAGGAGGCAAAGCAGAGGCGGGTGGGGCTGAGCGAAAGCTGCTCCGGATCC
>SJYR01000754.1:225889-240519 GCA_006410655.1 Kobus ellipsiprymnus
CCTGCGGTCCAGCACAGCTCCCCGACCCCCAGCCAGGGCTCAGGAGATGAGGCCTCAAAGGGACAGACTCATTCGAGATCGGACATTTCACACCGGTTCACAGGATCACCTGGGGCAGAGGTGGGGAGTTACTTCTCTCTGAGTCCTCATGTGGATATAAGGGTGACACCCAGCTCCCTGGGACTTGTTTCAAGGAGTTGATGCTCACGGGCTGTCAAGCTTTGCTCAAATGTCGAAGAAGGAAAAAATCAGAGCGGGCACGTGATGGTTCATTTTAAGTACCAGCTTGGCCGGGACGGACGCCAAGGCAGCTGATGAAACATTTGTTCTGGGTGTGTCTGTGCTGGGGTCTCCGGGAAGAGCTCGGCATCTGACTCGGGGGCCTGAGTAAAGCAGAGGGGCCCTCCCCAGCATGGGAGGGTGGCACGCAATCCAGGGAGGGCCTGAACTGGACAGAAAGGTGGAGGAAGGCTGCACTCCGCCCTCTTTGTGCCTGGGGCGTCCGCAGCCTGATCTCTCAGACCCACTTTCCTGGGCCACCATTGACAGAGGGCATATTAAGGGACTTCTCTCAGATGGTAAAGCATCTGCCTACAGTGCGGGAGACCCATGTTCAATCCCTGAGTCGGGAAGATCTCCTGGGGAAGGAAATGGCAACCTGCTCCAGTACCCTTGCCTGGAAAATCCCATGGATGGAGGAGCCTGGTAGGCTACAGTCCATGGGGTCGCAAAGAGTTGGACATGACCGAGCGAGTTCACTTCACTTACCCAGTCTCCAGCATCACGTGAGCTGATCCTTATAACAAATCTCTATAGAGAGACAGAGATATGGATAGAAACACAGGCAGACAGAGAGACAAGACAGGTAGATGGAGACAGAGAGAGGTAGAGAGGAGGGCCACCTCCCACGGGTTCGGTTCCTCTGGGGAACCTGACAAGCACAGAACAGTCCCTTCTCCTACTTAAGTGCCGCCCACGCTGGTCCAGCGGTTGAGAATCCGCCTTCCCGTGCAGGAGACGGGGCTCCATTCCCGGTTGGGGAACTGAAATCCCACATGCCGTGAAGCAACTAAGCCCGCGCACCGCAACCACTGAGCCCGTGCACCGCAACCAGAGAACCCCACGCGCCATAGCTGAGACCCGACAGAGCCAGATAAACACACACAACTAACAGGTCACACACATCGCCCGTGGAGAACACCGTGGTGGCAGGGTCATTTTTCCTCACCAACATTCTTCAGTTCAGGAAGAAAACAAAGTGGGATTTGGCGGGAGGGAGGAGTCTCTAAATGAGGCGATTTAAGTCGTTCAGCATCAGCACATCGGGATGGGCCCTAAAACAGGCTGGAGAAGGAAACGGCAGCCCACTCCAGTGTTCTCGCCTGGAAAAACCCCATGGACCGAGGAGCCTGGTGGGCTGCCTTCCACGGGGTCGCAGAGAGTGGGACACGACTTAGCATCTGAGCACACCACGCTTGCACTAACGCAGACGTTCTCCATTTCCATGTTGTAAACACTACAACTTGCAAGAGGAAGGAAATGGCAACCTGCTCCAGTACCCTTGCCTGGAAAATCCCATGGATGGAGGAGCCTGGTAGGCTACAGTCCATGGGGTCGCAAAGAGTTGGACATGACCGAGCGAGTTCACTTCACTTACCCAGTCTCCAGCATCACGTGAGCTGATCCTTATAACAAATCTCTATAGAGAGACAGAGATATGGATAGAAACACAGGCAGACAGAGAGACAAGACAGGTAGATGGAGACAGAGAGAGGTAGAGAGGAGGGCCACCTCCCACGGGTTCGGTTCCTCTGGGGAACCTGACAAGCACAGAACAGTCCCTTCTCCTACTTAAGTGCCGCCCACGCTGGTCCAGCGGTTGAGAATCCGCCTTCCCGTGCAGGAGACGGGGCTCCATTCCCGGTTGGGGAACTGAAATCCCACATGCCGTGAAGCAACTAAGCCCGCGCACCGCAACCACTGAGCCCGTGCACCGCAACCAGAGAACCCCACGCGCCATAGCTGAGACCCGACAGAGCCAGATAAACACACACAACTAACAGGTCACACACATCGCCCGTGGAGAACACCGTGGTGGCAGGGTCATTTTTCCTCACCAACATTCTTCAGTTCAGGAAGAAAACAAAGTGGGATTTGGCGGGAGGGAGGAGTCTCTAAATGAGGCGATTTAAGTCGTTCAGCATCAGCACATCGGGATGGGCCCTAAAACAGGCTGGAGAAGGAAACGGCAGCCCACTCCAGTGTTCTCGCCTGGAAAAACCCCATGGACCGAGGAGCCTGGTGGGCTGCCTTCCACGGGGTCGCAGAGAGTGGGACACGACTTAGCATCTGAGCACACCACGCTTGCACTAACGCAGACGTTCTCCATTTCCATGTTGTAAACACTACAACTTGCAAGGCTCTGTTTATCCTGAAGAAGCCCTCGTGAAAAGGCAGTTGTGTCCCAACCACAGTGGTTAAGGGGGAGAAAACTTTGAAAAGCCCCCTCTGATGGGATTGTGAATGGCACTATGCTAACTGGCATCTGCCCAGCCCGAGTCTGCTGGGCCGGGGCTCACAGGGTGAGGATGCTGACGGGGCCCTTGCCAGCCAGGGGATTGCCTCTAAAGCCCTGCTGTGGTTGAGATCAGAGCAGTCAAAGTTCAATCTGCGCTTGGAGCCGGACTAACGCTACCAATGAACCCTCACTGCGAGGCGGGGCTCGAGAGACCGCTGGGGACAGACGCGTGGCTGCAGCAGCCCCGAGGGAGCCCAGAGCCAGCGCCCGTCCCTTGCTTCTCTGACTTTCAGGAACTAAGTGGCTGTCCTCTGGCCTCGCCTGTCCCCGAGCGTCCAGACATCTGCCCACTGCCCAGAGCAGGGGTGTCACCATCCGATGAGGACCCGCAGGAGTGTCCAGAAGAACCCACGGGCCTGCCTTTCAGAGCCTCCTCTGAGCTCTCCTCTTGCTCCAGAGTCTGAATGCCTTGATCTCGTCTGCAAGGTGCTGCGAGAGTTCACTGCAGCTGCTCGTTCCCAATCTTAAGAAAAGGGTCGCCGCGTCCTTAGGTACAGCACAGGAGGGTGAGCGGGCCATCTGAGAGCCCCTGGGGCTGGGCACCCCTGGGAGACGCTCCAAGCCATCCCGTCTCCCCACCCTCCACTGAACACAGGACACCCCAACCAGGAGGCTCACCCTCACCTTGACCAGCTCCTTGAATCTCGGGTCGTCCCTGGAGGTGGGGTCAATCACCGTGCGTTCCTCGTTCTCCTCTGTGGGGACAAAGGACAGGCAGGTTAGCGTTGGTGGGGGCAGCTGGCCTCCTTCGCACAGATGGGGGGATCGAGAGCAGAGACACCCCCAGGGTCTTCTCACGGAGCAGCCCTGCAGCCAGGCACACGGCCGAGGCGGGAGGGCCTACCTTCCAGGAAGCCATGGGGCACCTACCTTGGTATTTCGGGAGAAGCGAAGGGGTGCTGGGGGAGCACTGATTCAGATCCCAAGAAGAGTCACTATAAATAACCCTGAGGGAGAGTTGTCCTTCACCAAGAAAGCTTGCTACTCCGCACGATGGGATGGACAAAAACACTTGGCAGGAGGGGTACTAAAAAAAAAAGGGCATTTCACTGCAAAGCGTGTTTATCCATATTCTGTTTCTGTTTTGTTTTTCCCTCCATGTTTGGCCTTGACCATGGACCACGGGCACCAGCGAACTTGGACAGAGAGGCGACTCGGGGGTAGTAAGTGGACACGCATGCATGCCCTGTCACTCAGTCGTGTCCGAGGACTGTGACCCCATGGACTGTAGCCCAGCGGCGCCTCTGTCCATGGGATTTCCCAGGCAAGATTACTGGAGCAGGCGGCTGTGCCCTCCTCCAGGGGACCTTTCTGACCCAGGGATCGAACTTGCATCCCCTGCATCGCAGGCCACTGAGCCAGCAGGGAAGCCCAGTAAGTGGGCGGCCGAGGGGAAGACTGGCCGACATCAGACACAGCACAGAGCAAATCTGACCCTGAGCGTTAAAGGGGAAGAGAAGAGGCCTCTGCCCCTGGACGCACAGGTAGAGATGGCCAGGGTCCTGGCCTCTGGCCCCTGGACACGCAGGTAGAGATGGCCAGGGCCCCGGCCTCTGGTCCCTGGGACGCACAGGTAGAGATGGCCAGCGCCCCGGCCTCTGGCCCCTGGGACGCGCAGGTAGAGATGGCCAGCGCCCCGGCCTCTGGCCCCTGGACGCGCAGGTAGAGATGGCCAGCGCCCCGGCCTCTGGCCCCTGGGACGCACAGGTAGAGATGGCCAGCGTCCCGGCCTCTGGCCCCTGGACGCGCAGGTAGAGATGGCCAGCGCCCCGGCCTCTGGCCCCTGGGACGCACAGGTAGAGATGGCCAGGGTCCCGGCCTCTGGTCCCTGGGACGCGCAGGTAGAGATGGCCAGCGCCCCGGCCTCTGGCCCCTGGACGCGCAGGTAGAGATGGCCAGCGCCCCGGCCTCTGGCCCCTGGACACGCAGGTAGAGATGGCCAGGGCCCCGGCCTCTGGCCCCTGGACGCGCAGGTAGAGATGGCCAGGGTCCTGGCCTCTGGTCCCTGGGACGCGCAGGTAGAGATGGCCAGGGCCCCGGCCTCTGGCCCCTGGACGCGCAGGTAGAGATGGCCAGGGCCCCAGGGCCCACACAGGCCCCCACAGCTGGGACCCTGTCCGTGTCGGTAGGAATGAATGGCTTTGAGTGACAGAGACTTCACAACAGCAAACTCTAAAACCTGACAAAGTGCAAGCGCTATTCTTGGAGTCGCGCAGACTTGATGCTTGAGAGGGATGCTCCAAGTACGCTGCAGGGGCCCACGTAGTGGTCCCTGATGAGGCCCCAGCAGCCTCCCACCACTCCCGGGGTCAAGGCCAGCATCCTCCACACAGCCCCCCAGGCCCTCTGCAGCCTCTGTCCCCAGCTCTCCCCGGCGCCCTCCAACCCAGTCCCTCCAGACTTTACTCGCCCTTCAGCAAGCCTCTTGCCACCACCGACCACAGGGCCTTGGCACATCCTACTCCGTGTCCAACACCCTCTCCCCCACCTCACTCCCCAGTCTCTGAGCTCTCAGCTCCCAGTGCTGACTGGGCTTGTTCTTATCAAAGTCACAAGAGCTTCAGGGCCAGCAGGGCCTTGCAGAGCAGGCTGAAGAGCGCTGACTCTCAGCCCAGGAGCAGCGGTTCAGGCAGACGGCAAGACAGGAGAGTTAGGGCCCAGGGAAAGAAGGCAGGCTTAAGGCATCGTGGCAAACAGCACCCTGCCCCTCGTTTACGGTAAATCCGTTTTCTAAGCGCTCCTGTTGGTCTAAAGCAGGTCGTCAGCCAGGAGCAACTGTGTCCCCCAGGCCCCCAAGGGACCCGCAGCAATGTTCGGAGACATTTTTCATTGTCCTCAGTGATGGTGCGGGGTGGGGTGGGGTAAAAGCTACAGGAATGTAGTGGATGGAGAGGAAAAGGCAATGGCACCCCACTCCAGTACTCTTGCTTGGAAAATCCCATGGGCGGAGGAGCCTGGTAGGCTGCAGTCCATGGGGTCACGAAGAGTGGGACATGACTGAGCGACTTCACTTTCACTTTTCACTTTCATGCACTGGAGAAGGAAATGGCAACCCACTCCGGTGTTCTTGCCTGGGGAATCCCAGGGACGGGGGAGCCTGGTGGGCTGCCGTCTATAGGGTCACACAGAGTCAGACACCACGGAAGCAACTTAGCAGCAACAGCAGCAGCAGGGGGTGGAGACCAAGGATGCTGAGCAAAACCCTGCAATACACAGGACAGCCCCTCCATTGAAGAGCTGTGTGCTTAGTCGCTCAGTCGTGTCCGACTCTTTTGTGACCCCATAGACTGTAGCCTGCCAGGCTCCTCTGCCCAAGGAATTTCCCAGGCAAGAAAACTGGAGTGGGTTGCCATTTCCTTCTCCAGGGGATCTTCCCAACCCAGGGGATCGAACCCGCACCTCTAGCATTGGCAGGTGGATTCTTTACCACTGAGCCACATAGGGAGTCTCCCCGACATCAAAGAATTATGCCGTGCTAAATGTCCATAGTACCCGGGGTCCGGGAAGGGGAGAGAGACCCTGCTCTGGATCTGGATGATTTCCAGACACTGCTCGTTGGTTTTTCCCGGGAGAGAGTCACCTGCCTGGGCAGCAGCTGCAGCCAGACTGAGGACGCAGCACAAGAGGGTCTTCAGATAGCTGAGGGGAAGCCCCGGAGGACCCACGCGTCTCCGAGCCCGCCCAGCGCTTGGCCGCAGGTTGGCTATCTGGACGGCCTTTGCGTTTCTTCCTCACTAGTTCCTTCTGGCCTGGCCTTGTGCTGGGAACCACAACAGAGGTATCTACCGGGACTTCCCTTTGAACCAGGGATTGGAAAGAAGCAGAATGTTCCAAGACAGCCTTCCAGATCCATCAGATCCCAAAGCACACTCTAAGGAAACACGTGTCTAGGCCATCACCTCATCAGTGTTGCCGGGGACGTAGTCCCAGGGAGGTGGGCGCAGGGCCAGGACCACTTGGCAGGTCCCACCCAGCAAGCCCCTGGTGTTGGGAGACCCCTCCAGCTTGCATAGAGATGGGGCAGGTATTGATACTTTTTCTGATTCTCTGTATTTTTTAAAATTCTTTTTGACGTGTATGCACTGCTTTTTTAATCTTGCTTTTTCACCGCACGGGGTCTGCGTTGCTGCGTGTGGGCTGCTCTCAAATTGCGGGGCATGGGCTTCTCATTGCGATGGCTCCTCCGGCTTCTTTTGTTCTCGTGTAGCTCCCTTGTTAAGGCTCCAGGGCATGCAGGCCTCCGCAGTTGCAGCACGAAGTCTCAGCAGTTGCAGCTCTTGGGCTTAGCTGTTCCACAGCGAGTAGAATCCTCCCAGACCAGAGATCGAACCCGTGTCCCTGCACTGGCAGGTGGATTCTTACCCACTGGACCGCCAGGGAAGTCCCTTCTCTGTATTTTCAGATGCTTCGACATCCTGGGGCCTTAGGGACTTACGGGGACTCCCCGCTCAGAGCTAGGTGACTCCCAAGACAGCAAATGTGTCCCCTGTGAGTGCCTTTCAATGCAAACACCCAACCCAGAGCGCACCCCCACCCTCTGCCCCTGCACCAGCCAGCTGTCTAACTGAGCTCCCGTGGGGCTCTTACACACCCAGCCAACAGCCCCTGCCCTAATCACCTAAGACCAGGTACAGACCCCTCAGGGCAGTTCCTGTGTCCCAGAGGCCCCTGAAACTACCCGAACCAGCGTATCAAACCTGCTCATGAACCCTGCCTCACCCACTCTGTCCTGTGAAAACCACAATAATGGCGTCTGCTCATCCTTCCCTGACACTGCTGCCCTCCCCTGGCACCCGGGGAACCGGGAGTGCAACAAACCCTCTTTTCAAGGACAGTTGGCTCCCCGATCTCTTGGCCCATCATACTTAAATACTAATAAAGCTGACATTTGCAACCAGAGAGGCCGAAACCTACAAGGGAAAGCTCGCTTTGTTCCTGCAGACTCTTTTTTAAACATGACCTTGAGCTGAGAGCTCGGTGTGAGGTGTGATCACAAGGCTCCTCATCGGCCCCTCCCAGACCAACCGCACACCCAGGGAAGTGCAGCTTGCCCAGGACAAGGAGCTGGCGGAAGTGACAGTACCGAGCAGGGAGTCTTCGGGGTGGACCTCCACCGGGGCGGGGCACATGGGCGAGTTGATGGCATTCTTCCCTTCTTCCTGGAGGTCACTCACTGTCAAGAGAAAGAGAAAGGGCAAAACCGGTGAGTATAAATGTTGGCAGTGGAAACAAAGAGAAATCAACTCGTGCTTTTAAGGCATTTAACAAACATTCCTAAATGGCTGGTTTCCCAGAAAGAGTCCATTAAGGCTCCAGGGCATGCAGGCCTCCGCAGTTGCAGCACGAAGTCTCAGCAGTTGCAGCTCTTGGGCTTAGCTGTTCCACAGCGAGTAGAATCCTCCCAGACCAGAGATCGAACCCGTGTCCCTGCACTGGCAGGTGGATTCTTACCCACTGGACCGCCAGGGAAGTCCCTTCTCTGTATTTTCAGATGCTTCGACATCCTGGGGCCTTAGGGACTTACGGGGACTCCCCGCTCAGAGCTAGGTGACTCCCAAGACAGCAAATGTGTCCCCTGTGAGTGCCTTTCAATGCAAACACCCAACCCAGAGCGCACCCCCACCCTCTGCCCCTGCACCAGCCAGCTGTCTAACTGAGCTCCCGTGGGGCTCTTACACACCCAGCCAACAGCCCCTGCCCTAATCACCTAAGACCAGGTACAGACCCCTCAGGGCAGTTCCTGTGTCCCAGAGGCCCCTGAAACTACCCGAACCAGCGTATCAAACCTGCTCATGAACCCTGCCTCACCCACTCTGTCCTGTGAAAACCACAATAATGGCGTCTGCTCATCCTTCCCTGACACTGCTGCCCTCCCCTGGCACCCGGGGAACCGGGAGTGCAACAAACCCTCTTTTCAAGGACAGTTGGCTCCCCGATCTCTTGGCCCATCATACTTAAATACTAATAAAGCTGACATTTGCAACCAGAGAGGCCGAAACCTACAAGGGAAAGCTCGCTTTGTTCCTGCAGACTCTTTTTTAAACATGACCTTGAGCTGAGAGCTCGGTGTGAGGTGTGATCACAAGGCTCCTCATCGGCCCCTCCCAGACCAACCGCACACCCAGGGAAGTGCAGCTTGCCCAGGACAAGGAGCTGGCGGAAGTGACAGTACCGAGCAGGGAGTCTTCGGGGTGGACCTCCACCGGGGCGGGGCACATGGGCGAGTTGATGGCATTCTTCCCTTCTTCCTGGAGGTCACTCACTGTCAAGAGAAAGAGAAAGGGCAAAACCGGTGAGTATAAATGTTGGCAGTGGAAACAAAGAGAAATCAACTCGTGCTTTTAAGGCATTTAACAAACATTCCTAAATGGCTGGTTTCCCAGAAAGAGTCCTAGGAAAAATGCCCCGAACCAAGAATATATTCTACAACTCCTAGCCCACGCTGGAGAGTGCCCAGTTCTGGCCAAGCCCTGCCAGGCTGTTCTCACCGCTCTTCAGAACACATGACTAAGACATGGAAGCTTCTGGATGCTTCCAGATCTTGCCCAAGACTGCTGGAGTGGACACAGCTTGGATTGCGGTGACAGGGTCTGAGAAGGCAGGGTCCATCCCCCGACTCGGACAGTTGTGGACTCCGGGTGTGAAGACCCTCCCTGCAGGCACACAGGCAAGCCCAGAGTCAGAGGCGGTGCCACTGTCCATAGCCAAGTTCACGAGAAAGAATCCTGCTGGCCCGGGGATGCCCAGGGTTGGGGGCAGTGGAACACGCAGCAGAGTCTAACAAATTGGACCCAGACACCTGGAGTCTCCTGAAGCTTTGCAGGGACCGCAGGGCTGGCTACGCAGTGAGTGGGGTGGCCTCCATCCAAAGAGCAGAGAAGGTCCCCTGCCGCCCCCCACCCCACCCCTGTGCTAGAGACCCTCCAGGAAAGTAGCTCGAGTCTCACTGGCCAGGGGGTCATTCCGACACCGGGGGGCTCACAGCCTCAGCCTTCAACACCACGCTTCTTCCACTGGCCCCAACTGCGTCAGACCCCAGGCTCCAGCCCCCAGCCCCCATGCAGTGGGTGCAGGGGGTCCTGGGATCTGCCCCCTTTCCAGCCCTTGGCTGAGAACCACTGGGCAACAGTCCCCCACCACGGACCACACAACCAGCCTCTCCCTCAGTGATCTCCAAGGAAAAGGGCCCAGGCTTTCTCCCCCGTTTTATGTATTTATTTTCAATAGCCATTGATCTACAATGTTGCGTTCGTTTCAAGGCCTTCTCCTCTGTAATGAAAAGGCCTTAGAGGTGGAGACCTACTTCCCCGTTCAATATCGAGGTCACCTTGAACATCTTCAATTCTGGGACCTGAAGGGGCAGGGGGACAGAGAAGCCAGGTGACAGGCACGATGGCCTCGGGGCAGGCAGGCATGTCTGGGAACCTCTCTGCCTGTCTTCTCAAACGTCAGGACCCCCACGAGGACTAAATGCAGTGATGAACGTGAGATCCTGAGGTCAGAGCCGGACACGCAGTGGGCTCCCTGGACTCAGCTACAGACCCAGCTCTGGGGCCAAGGCCACCTCTGCCCTGCATGAGGCCGACGGCAGTAGGGCCCAGGATGCCAGCTTCCAATGTCAGGAAGACCCTGATACAAAACTAAAAAGCCAGGGGGTGGGGCAAGGCTCTCCTGCACACCCACAATCTACAGCAGCAAGGATTCACAGCCAAAAGGTAGAAACGGCCCACATGTCCCCTGACAGATGAACAGACACACCGATGTGGTCCAAACACACAACCGAACGTTATCCACCCACAAAAAGGAAAGGGATTCGGCACGTGCTGCCACGGAGCCATGGGGACACTGTACTAAGGAAAACAAGCCAGACACGAGACGGCCAGCCCTGCATGATTCCACAGACACGAGGCCCTGAGAGTCGGATCCAGAGTGACCGAAAGCAGAATGCTGGGTGTCCGGGGCTGGGGACAGAGGGCAATTGTGGGCAGTCAGGGGGTCAGGGGGCAGATGGAAGAGGTCTGGAGGTGGATGGGGTGACGGCTACACGTCAGTGTGGATGTACCCCATCCCTCTGAACTACATGCTTAAAAAGGCTTAAAAGGGTAAATTGCATGTTGTGTGCATGTTACCACAGTTTAAAAGGAGAAGAAAAAGTGGGCCCCTGCCAACAACCGTCTCATCTGGAAGGCTGACGCCCTGCAGCTGGAGGCGTCACAGTCTCTCCCCCACCCCCCGCCCCACATCCTAGGAGCAGACAGCCACCTTTTTATCCCCGCATCCTTGGCCGAACTCTGTGCAAAAAGCAGACACATGGGAAACACCTTCACGAGCAAATGGGTTTGAGATGCACACACGCCTGCCCGGCTCCCCAATCCAAAGATCCCCAACCGGTCACTCAGACCCCCCGAGAAAACAGACCAAGTTTCAGCAATTACTTTTCCTACAGAACTAAGTTACAGAGTCTTTGATCCAGCAAAGAGCTTTCCAAGGCAGAAAAGGGAAGCAGGGAAAGGAGGTTTTTCACAAAAGTCCTCGCATATACAAGAGGTGGCCAAGTGGACGTGGGCAGCGGCCGGGGCCCCTTACACCTGCCTCCTGGGCCAATGTCACCAACAGAGAACAGAGAGGCCAGGGAGGTCCCTCCCAGTCAAATCTGTCTGCGGTGGTTCTGTTTTCCGAGGAAGAAGAACAGAAGACCCTGGTGTCATACAAGCAGAGGGCTGCACAGGCGGGCTTCAAGTCCCAGGTGAGCCAGGCAGCTGAGTCCTTACAATGAGCCCGCAGCTCCTCCCAGAAGCCCCAGAGCTGCCTCTTGGGTCATCCACTCGCCTGGACACCGGGCCTGGGCCAGAGCGCCAGTGGTGGGTGGGGGTGTGGGGGGTGCAGAGATAAAGAGATGCTTCCAGAAGTCCTGCCACCTGATCTCAGCAACAAGGAGGCGTGGAGGGGGGAGGGCGCAGGAATGGCATTTTCAAAGCAGAGAAACTGGGTCACATGAAAACGGAGAAATTTTCACGCCGCCCTTGAACATCAAAGATAACACTAAACAGGGCTCGGGATCTGGCGGCTTTAATGGCTGAGAAATGCTCGCGCAGACCCGCCCAGAACTCAGGGCCAACAGCACATTCCGCAGGCCTGTGAAGCATAAAGCCGCGAGGAACACAAGTACAGTTTGTGACCACCGAGCCCCGGGTCAGATCTCACTGTGCCCTCTGAGGACGTGTGGCCTCCAACAAGACCCTTCACCTTGCCCAGCCTCAGTTTCCCCATCTGGAACATGGGGAGGCAGCAGCACCTACCTCTTAGGGGCTTCTGAGAATGAGTTCATCCCAAGGAGAACCAGGGAAGGCTTCCTGGAGGAAGCAGTATCTGAACTTGGCCTTGAAAGACGGCAAGAACCTGGAAAAGGGACTTTGGGACTCCATGCAAAGCCCATGGATGACAGGTCAGAGAAGGGATTCTGGAAGCCCTACATGGCGGCCACGGCCATGCTGAAACCCAGCAGGGTTCTTCGGGACTCTGCTACTATTCACGGCCTGGGAACCCTGGGGGACACAGCCCTTTCACCAAGGAGCCTTCAGTCCAAATCTAATGACAGTCTTCTGAGGGTCAGTTTGGAGTCTGGAAGGAGGGGTGCCCCTTGAACCATGGCTTTTCCCCAAGGCCCCCACTCTGCCGGGTCAGTTCAATTAAGTTGCTCAGTCGTGTCCGACTGTTTGCGACCCCATGGACTGCAGCACGCCAGGCCTCCCTGTCCACCGCCAACTCCCGGAATTTACTCAAATTCACATCCATTGAGTCGGTGATGCCATTACACCATCTCATCCTCTGTTGTCCCCTTCTCCCCCCGCCTTCAATCTTTCCCAGCATCAGGGTCTTTTCAAGAGTCAGTTCTTCGCATCAGGAGGCCAAAGTATTGGAGTGTCAGCTTCAGCATCAGTCCTTCCAATGAGTATTCAGGACTGATCTCCTTTAGGATGGACTGGTTGGGTCTCCTTGCAGTAAAGGGGCTCTCAAGAGTCTTCTCCAACACCACAGTTTAAAGGCATCAATGCCAGGTCAGTGGCTTTCCGCTAATCCCAGGAATATCTTGGCTTTGAAAGCACTGGTCCATTTGCCAGAAAGTCAGACACTTCAAAGACTGGAAATGCCAATGATCTTGCATCACAGAGATAGATCCGCTGGCATGTGGTGTGCACGTTGGGTGTGGGCGTTCAAAGGGCCTGGGGTCCAAAGTCCCACGGCCAGGGACTCATTGTTGTGCTAAGGGCGTGCCTTTATCCACACTAAATCCAGCAAGCAGTGCGTTCCCAATTCACCAAGGTTCACCCTCCCGCAGTGATACTCGGCGCTGTGGACCACACGGGCAACACAGAGCTGGGGAAGAGCCAGGAGGGCCGGAGGCTGGGAGAGGCTCAGAAGGCAAACCGGGAGAGGCTCTGACCGCTCCGGTGCCCCTGTGGGGACAGCCACAGCTCACCCAGCCCCGCGGTGCAGAGCAGGCTACGCAGACCATCGCCAAAACCCAGGAGCTTTGACAATAAAGCTGGAAATTTAGGGTTTGGGGTAGAATCTCCCAATTTATAAATGCAAGCAAGTAATTCAAACTCTGTGGCCCAGACAGAGTTTACTTGCAATCCCAGGTCGCAGTAAATGTCCAGCCCACGCTCCTGCCTGTCAGTGGGAGAGGGCCACCAGCATTTCATGAGCACCTACTGAGTACCAGGCACCTTCAATGCCTTCCACTCATCTAATCTCCCAACACGTCTGTGAGGGAGTGGCTGGCCCTGGCTTGGTCCTTGCTGGGCCAGTGTCTATCAGACATGAAGGCATCTGATAAACACCAACCATGAGCCCTGCAGGCAGGACTGAATCATTTCCACCTGGTCTTCACTCACTCTGCCCAGCTACGTCCTATCCACCTTCAAGCCTCAGCTTGCTGGCCGCCTCTTCCAGGAAGCCCTCCTGGGTGCTCCTCGCCCATTCCAGGCTCCTTTCTGCCCCGCTCGCATCCCACTGCTGCTGCTGCTGCTAAGTTGCTTCAGTCGTGTCCTATAACCACCTCTTTCCTGGACCATCTGCCCACTCCAGTGATAGCTCGGCTCCTGCACATAGTAGGTGTCTACATTTGAGAAGCTGCACGATGAGGGGCTTGGAACCGGGGAGCCAGTCTGTTGTTTCAGACCCCAGCTCAGCCCTAAGAAGCTGTGTAACGGCTCCAGGCCTCAGTTTCCATCTGTGAAATGGGGCCTGACATACCCCAAAGAGAGACGGAGAAGGTAATGACCACACAGAACGCTGTCACGCAGCCGGCGCTCAGTAAGCACCACCTTCCAGCTTCTGCCAGACAGAGGGAGGCACATGTGTTTCCAAACCCCGTTCCTCCATCACCCCACCCAGAGACCAGGCAAGGTTTAAAAAACACACCACCTCTCCTGATTGGAATGACAAATGCATGAAAAGGAGGAAAGAGAATCAAAAACTAAAACCTCAAACGTCTCACAAAGGGCCAGCCATTTACACCCCAGGCTGAGTGCAAAGGTTCCATCCTTGACTTTTTTTTAAAATCTTTTTCTTCCTACGGGTTTCACTTATTTATTTATTTATGCCCAGGCTCTTTCCCCTCCAAAAAAGGCTTTTAGGCAGCATTTTTTTTTTCCTTTCCCCTTTTGACATTATTAAGAAAACACAACTTTGAAAGCAGGCTGCTCTTTAAAGAGCAAGGTTACCCTCAAGGGAAAACACAGATCTGAAGACAAAAAGGCTTCTTGCTCCATGAGGGGCACTGGGGCGGGAGTGAGGAGCACGACTCACCCCCTATAAAGACGGGGTGCGGGGCTCTCCCCGGGGACCTGCTGGGGGTTCAGCGAAGACGCGAAGACCCCACGGCAGGCGAGCCGCAGCCCTCGGACACTGAAGCGCTGACAACTCCACTCTGGAATGCTTTTCCAAGCGTGTCCTTTCAACACGGCAGACACGTCTGCCACTGATGAGGGCTTTTACTCCATATATACCCACGTCCTGGTTTTCCCGGAGAACAAAAGGACCGGGG
>SJYR01000754.1:241546-262035 GCA_006410655.1 Kobus ellipsiprymnus
GGAGGGAGAGTCAGGGTTAACTCTGTGTGTGTTAGAAGGACCCAACAAAATCTCTGTGAAACAAAGCTCTCCGTCCACGGGGTCACAAAAGAGGCAGGCACGACTGATGTGTGCGACTTAGCACCCACTCATGCTTCCCCAGGAAGGGAGAGCTTTGCATGACTCTCCACCAACTCTCCGCGCTCAGAGGGATCACTTCTTCACAGAAGTTACAGAGTTTATCAGAATAACTAAGTCCATCAGCCATGAAGGTCTTCCTAACAGAGCAGCTCTTCTAAAAATAAATGAGGTTGTATTTCACGTGGGGAGCTCGCAGCTCAGGGGAGAGACCACAGGGGCCAAATAAGACCTTAACAAGCACGATGATGCTCACAGACCCCACAGCCCTGCCCGACAGCCAGAGACCAGGTGGTCAAATGACTGTGTGGTCGTAATTCAAGAGGATGAGCTACTTCCGCCGTATCCTCCTCGTAAAGGCCTCGATGCGGAGGCCCGACCCTTCCGGGAAGTCAAGACTCCAGGCTCCAGCTCCAGGATTCTTGGGATTGCAACGGACGGATGCCTGCATGCTGTCCAGGGTAAAGGTGTGGAGTTCTAACAGTCCCAGAGACAGCCGCTGCCCTTCCCGACCCAGACATAGCGAAAGAGACTTTCAGCCATCCACGCGGCAAAACGTAAGAGGGAAGAGCCTCTTAACCGTTCAAGTGGCGGATCTGGTTTGTTTTTACCGAGGAAGACAAGCTGGCCCCGTCTCGGGGATGCCAGCCCAACATAATGAGCCCGGAGTATTTATGTACGTTTAACCCGCCATAAGTTCTCAGCACAGGATGAGCGTCTGACGAGACCCCGGAATGAGAAAGTGCCGTGACTGCTGCCCGCACCGTGAGGATTACTCAGCCTGAACAGTCTGATTGATGGGGTTTGCTCTGCTGCAGTCCAAGGCTCCATGTCATTTCTCGAGATGAAATAAGCTGAGAGGTGAAAAGAAATATGTGAGCATTTCAATAAGGCCAAGCCCAGCAGAGGTCAACAGGCGTAGCTGACCCCACAGCAAGAGCCCGCAGCTGAAGAGCGGTCCTGTTCAGCCAGCCTCTGGCTTTACAGCGGCCGAGCTAACGACCACTGGTGGCCAGCGGGGCCGGCTGGTCCTGGGGGAGGCTGGTGTGGGCGCAAACACGTGGGAGGGCACGTCCTGGTCGCTTCCGCCCAACCGCCTGGCTCAGCCCCTGGCACGAAGAAGCCTCTCGAGGAACAAATGGGCAATCACTTGGGTGCAATGCATATAATGGTGTTGAGTTTGGCTCTTTTTTTAAGAATTTTTTTTTTCAACGAGGACCATTTTTTAAAGTCTTCATCGAATTTGCTGCAATACTGTTTTATGTTTCGTTTTTTTGGCCACAAGACACATGGGATCTTCACTCCCTGATCAGGGATTGAACCCGCGCCCGCCCCTCCCTGCAGTGGAAAGTGAAGTCTTAACCCCCTGGACCACAAGGGAAGTACTGTGATGGTGATGACTTTTAAAAAGCAGGTTCCAAAATACAATAGCGTGATATTTATGCAAAATACGGAATCAGAAAACTCAAAACTGAGAATTCCCTGGTGGTCCAGTGGTTAGGACTCCAGGTTTCCACTGCAGAGGGGTGCAGGTTCCATCCTTGGTTGGGGAAACCAAGTTCCTGCATGCTCCATGGCACAGCTAAAAAAAGGGGAAAAAAAAACCTCAAAAGTCCATTTGTAAAAAAGAAAACTCAGAGCTATTAATTAATTAATAGAAATACAATTAATACAATTAATTCATAGAAATTAATACAATGAATTCATAGAAAAAGGAATGAAAGGATGTGCACCGGCATGGCAAGAATAGCATCCCCTGTGAGAGGGCCGCGACACGAGGACAGGAGGAGGCTAGGGAGGCTCTGCCACGACGGCGTTCACGCGGTACTCGTGAAAATCAAAGCTAAAAGGAGGGACAGCAAGCGGATGCTCTACAGCAGGGACTCAACGGAGGCAAGAGCAGTTCTACAGGGAAGGAGATCAGAGGCCTACCAGAGGAGGCGAGGCTGCCCGTGGAGCTGATTCTAGAGCCAAGACTGCAGGCAAAAGGCCCCAGTGTGTGGGAGAGAGCAAAGACAGAAGCAGCAACCACGACGTGGGGCTTAGAACCAGCCTCTGCAGCGGCGGCATCTCGGGTCCTGCCCTTGGGGTGACCGGGGACCGTGTCTCACCAGGATGGCCAGTCAGCCTTCCACAGACCCTCTCTTAGCCTCTTCCCACCCCAAGTCAGCCTCTCCCCTTCTGCAGGTGACCATCTGCACTCCACTTCCTCTCCTCTCCAGCATCCATGTGCCTGTCTTCTGGTGAAGCAGGACTCAGGTATTCTAGATCTCAGCCAGCCGGTACGCTGACTCCCCAGAACAGTCAGGGAGGCGACTGGCCCAGTGAGAGCCAGCAGCTACAAGGAGACTTCCCTAGAGAGGCAAAATGATGGGCACTCTTTCGCCTTGGCCTTGCCCTAGAAAGGATGTAGGTAGAAGCTGCCTCCATCATCTTACCACCACTCAGAAACTGGCAGTGAAGGCACTGGGTTCGCAGAGCTATGGGAACAGAGTTGAGCCATGCCATCTGTCTGCTGGATCAAGCCTTACCTGAGGCTGGTGACCTCAAGGCCTTTCTATCAAATGCACCAGTGAGTTCCATTTATTCTTAATCCGCTTTCAGTTGGATTCTCTGTCATTTGCAGACTGCCTGGCTGTCACTCCCTGATAAAGGGCAGCCCAGAATTCCCACTGGCTCCAGGATAACCAAACCCCTGAGAGTGGTACCCAAAGACACCTGGTAAATGAACCCCACCCCCTGTCAAAGGGCAGATGCAGATCCCATGCCTCTTCATCTCCCAGTGAGGTCATTCCTTTGCCCCAGCTGTTTCATCACCAGAAATGCCCAGCCAACTCCACCCGGGACCCCAGATTCTTCAGGGAAGCATTCTCTGTACCCCGCACCCTGTGGGCAGAGTTAGGGTGCCTGCTCTGGGTTCCCTCAGCTCCCAGCGTGCATGACATCTTTCATCCTTACCGCCCGAAAGGGAATCGTGGGTGTCCACTGCCCTGTCCCACTGGCCAGGCACTATTCAAAAGCTGGCACACAACAAGCATCTGATAAACATTCACAGAATAAATAAGTGACCGTAAATGCGTTTACGCAGGCAAAACGGAGCCGGATAGAGAATGTAGGTAAGAGACGCAAAGTCAGAAGAACTGGAAACAGGCTGTTCTTGCAAAACATTCCACCTCCAGCCACTTAATTGGGTGGAAAAAGAGCGTTTCCATTAAGGCTTACATTAGCCCGGCAGTCGTGGGTCACCAAGAACCCAATTACTGCGATGCAGCCGCACGGAGGGTGAGGACCCAAGAGGAAGGAATTTGCTCTTCAATTAGGGACTTACTGGGACAGGCTGCCTCTGGGGCAACACTCCCAGACCTTGGCTGCTACAGCGCGCTCCCACCGGCCACCTGCTTTCACATCCCAAGCAGGGCCACCAGGAAGGAAGCGCTCCCCCAGTTCCAGGACCCCAGGTCTTCCCAACACCGAAGCCTGCTTAGGTGCAAACACAGAAAAGGCTGGAGCTCTCACAGATCACTCCCTCTGCCCAGAAGCAGTCCTTTTCCTCCCCTGAGCCCTGCGTGATCAGAAAACTGTGAGAACCACAGAAAAAAACGAATTGTCTGTGAGAAGGAGAACAGGAAGAAAGACTTCTAGGTGAGCCTTCAACGTCAGGTGTACCGTATGCACCACCCGGCGAGCAGAAACCAGGACACGGGAGGAGACCCGGGCTTCTTGCTCATAAAAGGATGGCTGATCCTTTAGGGACCAATGACGACTTGATCGTTTTTTCAGACCGAAAGCAAGTGGGTCAACTGATTCAAGTCACCTCTCCGAAAGTATCAGGTAGAAAGAATCCCCCAGGGGCCTGAGACAGGGGTTGGGTCGCGGATGTCTGCTCCTGGTTTCTCCCCGCTCCAGTGCACCCCATCACCCCCGCCTGTGTCTCCAGATGTTGTTCTCAAATGCAGGCCCATGGAGTCACTCCTCTGCCCACAGACTGCCCTGGTCCTCCACTGCTCCCAACACAAAACCCAAACCCCTCCCCATGCCATCCCACCCCCACCACTGCAGAGCTCGGGGCCAGGTGTGGTCACCCCTCCCAGTCTTTGCCAGCAGTGCCCCGCCCCCACCCCAGGAGCGCCGTGTCCAACGGATGAGCCTGGCTGCAAAGCCCACTGCAAACACCCCTTCTTCCAGGGTCCTGCTCAGAGGCGCCCTGGCCCAGGGTCGGTGCTGGTGCAGACAGAATAGCAGAGAGAGGGGAGAATTGGAGAATCATCACAGAACATCCTGGGACCTTGGGCTTTGAGTCCTTCTGCCTTCCACCGTCTCTCCCCTGCAGAGGGGTTAGAACCAGACCTGGCATCGCGGCCACTCATGTAATGAGGCGGTGCGTCCAGCAGCAGCCATGTGGTAAGTGCTGGGTCCTCCCGTCCTCGTCCCCTTACCTGCTCCTGCGCTGGGCAGCCAGGAGCGCTGAGGATGCCACTGAGTCGCCCGCTCCACAAGCCTGAGGGCGCCAGGCGCACGCCAGCTCAAGGTCGCGCAGCCCAGAGCTCCCAAGTTTACCGATCGAGTGGACGTGCAGGTGTCCTGTTCGATTATGAGCTCCCAGAGGCAGAGGTCAAGTCCAATCACCCCTGTGCCCCCAGAGGTGGGCCCCACACACAGAGGAGACCCCCGACAGGAGCAGAATCAAAGCAGACTTCGTAAAGCCCGTTATCTGCCCGCAGCGAGGTGTGAAACAGTCTCATTAATTAGCGTTCAGGATGACGAGGGGCCACACTTCCGGGGTCGCCAGTTCTTACAGAATCCGGACGTCGTTCCATCCCCCTCACCACATGCCAGGCACGTCTCGCCTCGAAGACCCTGCACGCCCTGCTCAGGCATCACCACCACCATCTCTCAGGCCGCTGAGCATTTCCAGCAGACGCTAATTAGGCTGCATTAGAACAAAACTGCAACTGTACAGAAAACATCAGGGTGGCAGGCGGACGGGGCTAGCCACTCAGCCTGACCCGAGCCCCCCACACCCGTTCTGAAAAGTGCAAAGTGTGAAGGGCCTCCCGAAGTCGGCTAGCACAGAGCCGGGGCCAGACGCCACCCAGAGGACCCGTGCCCAGTGATCAACACGCAACATGGAGCAGGAAGCTCGCAGCCCCCGGGAGGCTCGAAAGCATCGCTCATCTGACTCGGAGTGACATTAAAACGCAGTCGCGTGCCAGAGGCGGGGGCATCGAGCGGGCCCGGTCAGGTGACATGCCTGGCTGGGGATGTGGAGGGCACCGGTCTCCCTGGGAACGCCGAGGGCCACCATCACGTAGCAGGCTCTCCTGGGGCCCCTGGGGAATCAGGTGCGTCACCCCACCCCTCTGACGAACACCCAGACCACACTCCTGAAGCCAGCCTGCCCGGAACCCCAGGGCGCCATCCCGCTTTGCCTCCCGTTTTCTCAGCCCCCTTGGCTCAAGTCCCTGACGGTCACAGCACCCTGGTCACACTCGTGCTAGCCTGATGGCAAACCCTGTGAAGAGCACGCCCTGCTCTCTTAATCTGGGGACGGTCCATCCGCCACATTCCCACCAGCCAGCCGTGCTGGCTCTAAGTGAGTAGTTGGAAGCGATATCAATCACCGGTCGAGAAAATCCATCGTTAACTAACGATAAAGGAGAGAGAGTCTAGAAAAAGTGGAAGGAGGAAGCAAAGGGGTGAAACCCCAGAAAAACTCAGAATTACCAAAAAAAGGGCACATCTATTTTATATATAGTGGTGAAGTGAAGTCGCTCAGTCGTGTCTGACTCTTTGCGACCCCATGGACTGTAGCCTACCAGGCTTCTCAGTCCACGGGATTTTCCAGGCAAGAGTACTGGAGTGGGTTGCCATTTCCTTCTCCAATATATAGTGGTACGTATCTGCTAATCCCAAACTCTGAGTTTACCCCTCCCCACCCACTTTGGTAACCATAAGTTTGTTTTCTATGTCTGTGAGTTTGTTTTGTACATAAGCTCATTTGTATCATTGTTTTGGATTTCACAAAGAAGTGATATCATATGATATTCATCTCTGTCTGACTTTCTTCACTTAGTATGGTAATCTCTAATCCACCCATGTTGCTGCAAATGGCCTGAAATTGACATAATATTGTAAATCAACTATGTGCAGGCATGCTGAGTCGCTTCAGTCGTGTCTGACTCTTTGTAACCCCGTGGACTGTAGCCCGCCAGGCTCCTCTGTCCATGGGATTCTCCAGGCATGGAGTGGGTTGCCATGCCCTCCTCCAGGGGATCTTCCCAACCCAGGGATCAAACCCGAGTCTCTTATGTCTCCGGCATTGGCAGGCAGGTTCTTTACTACTAACGCCACCTGGGAAGCCCACATCAACTATATTTCAGTTACAAAAAGAAAAAAACCGAGTCTCAGGGCCATCTCCCCTTGCGTTTGTCGGCCACGGTCTCGGCCCCTTCGAGATGTGTCCCACCCACTCGGAGATGCCATGAAACCTCAGCGGGACCAGCCCGATGAGGTCAACACACTCAGAGAGAAATGTGCTTCGTAAGAGGAAACAAGAGACAGTGGGGAAGATAAAACTGGTGAAGCAAGTTGGGCTGGTCCCCGAGCCTCGGAACTCATATTAATTAGTCAGATCGTTAATGTCCCATCGTACCCAGGCAAGACCAAAGTGTGCTCTGCTGAGAAAATAAGCAGATTAAACCATTAAGTCATTTTAAGAAGAAGAACGGATTCTCTGTGCACCTGCCGCCGGAACAAACGCTCCTGGGGGAAGAGAGCTTGGGATCCGCGGGCGGGAAACACAGGAAGCATGGCGCCCTCTGGCGGCTCGCGTCCGCCTGCAGCCCGGAGCCCGCCCCGCTGAGAACCCGCCGCTGGGCAGAGGCGCGCCTTCCCAAGGCGGCCAGTTCTGGGGGTGCTTGAAGCCATGCACCTCTGGGGCTGGCGGCTGCACCCAGAATGGATGCCACTCTAAAGGCGACAAAGTACAAGGGCCTTGAGGTACTTTGGTTCCCGGGGTCAGGCCTTTGGAGAGAAAGCCTCAGAGGGGCAAAGCAGGGGGCGACAGGCATGTAGAGATGCCCGCCCTGCTAGCCCGGACCAAGCCAGGTCCCTACCCCTGACCCCGCCACCCTGATCCGTTCCCTTCCTTTCCTTTCCAGTGTTGACACACTCGACGCACGTGTGCTCTGTGCTTCTGAATCCGTGACCACAGCGCCTTCGGGGCAGACGGAAGGCCTGCGGGTCTCGCAGGTCCCTGCACAGGGCCCAGCCCAGGGGAAGCGCCAGTGATGCCTGGTGAACAGTCAGTTCATGAATGAAGGTTTCAGGGCTCCAGCCTCCCTCTCCGGCTTCTTTTTGGAAGTCGCAGGAGCTGTTTTCTGCACAAGACTGAGGGCAGGAGGAGAAGGGGGCAACAGCGGATGAGGTGGTTGGATGGCATCACCCATTCACTGTATCAGGAGTCTGAGCAAACTCTGGGAGACAGGGAAGGACAAGGAAGCCTGGCGTGCTGTAATCCTTGGGGTTGCAAGGAGTCGGACACGACCTCGGGACTGAACAACAGCATGGAGGCTGAATAATGTCTCCTTCCCCCCAAGGAGGCCCACGTCCTACTCCCTGGGAACGGCGACCTCACAAGCAAAAGTGACTCTGTCCGTGTTATCAAGTGAAAGGTCTTGCCATGGGAGGTGACCCCCGCTTCTCTGGGTAAGCCCAGTGTCATCACAAAGGTCCTTTTAAGAGAAACGCAGGTGGATCCGGGTGAGAAAAAGGCAACGTGACAACGCAAACAGAGAGAGACAGGAAGATGCAGGCCGCTGGCTTTGGAGATGAGGAAGGGACCACGAGCCAAGGGCCGTGAGCACCTCTGGAAGCTGGAAGAGGATTCTCCCCTAGAGCCTCTGGAAGGGAGTCAGCCGAGCAGGCACCCTGACTTTAGGACTTACAACCCCCAGAGCTCTCAGATATGAAGTCTGTGCTGCCTGAAGCTGCCCAATCCGCGGTGGTTCATCACAGCAACCAGGAGACGCGCATACAGACCTGAGGAGCCCCAGCCGCTCCGTGTCATTGCAGAAGGGCCCAGGACACCCTCTGGCCGCACCTGCCTGACCGAGCACCTGGCCAAGCGCCAAGGACACGACAGTTATGAAACGGGTCACAGTCTCAGCCACCAGAACAGAACCAACAAGCACGAAGAAGGCACTGGGCCAACACGGCGGACGAAACAACCGCTGCCCCCCACGTGTGGCTCACGCAACAGTGAGGCGGAGGAGGCTGGCTGCTTGATGGCGAGTGCACTAGCGCGTGCTAACTCAGGTGCAAGCAGAGCAGGACTGGCTCACCACCAGCGAGATCCGAAGGTGCTTCCCCACCAGTGCCTTCTCAGCCCGGCAGCCTCGGGCGAAGGCTGAGTGGTGGTGGGAGGGGGGAAGGTCAGACGGCCCACCGCTCTGCTCCTCCCGCCTGGAACAGCCAGGGACGTGCTAATTGCTTGACCTTTTCGGCCACAGCTGTGCCCCAGAACTCCTCCCGGCCCTGGACCTTTGTGTATCTTCTCTGTCCCCCCATAGCACCCGGCTTCTACCTCCTGCCTCCATCCTTCCAGGAATCGGTCCACCAGGCCCTCAGGCCATTTTCAGACACTGGCAGAGTGGGCGAGCTCTTCCCCCAGGTCATCTTTCAAGTCACTGAAAATAGCAAATACCAGCCCAGATGTCAGAGTCGTCGCCAGGCCTCTGGATGCAGGCCCAGCGGATCTTCCCAACCCAGGGATCAAGCCCGAGTCTCTTACGTCTCCTGTACCGTCTAGAGTACACCTGCATCAGAGCACAATCGGAAGCCAGTGGAGGAAAGGATGCTCATCACAGGAAGTCAGCTGCCTTCTGCTGCATCCAGGCACCTCCCTTGCTTCTCCCAGCATGAGAGCACTGGCCAGAGAAGGAGGCAGTGGGGTGGGGATGGGTAGGGAGGAGGAGGACAAGGACTCAGTCGGGTGTGAGGATCCAGGCGAACTACCCATCTGGGTGTGTGACCTTGAGCAAGTTAACTTCTCCCGTTGTCAGTTTTCCCGTCAGGAGAAATGGGGACGCGGTCTTAAGTGAGGGCTTCTCTGGAAGGAGGGAGAGCCCCCTGGCCAAGTTTCTTTGATACAGTATCACCCCTAAAGCGAGAACGCAAACAAGGCTTGTAGGGCGTGGGGCCCAGAGCCGGAGCCTGGGACTCCAATCCCGTGCTCCCGCCGTGCGGCTCTGCACGATGGCCCCCGGCTTTCAAGCGCCCTGCCTGGACACACTCTAGGCTGTGACACGTGGAGACAGGAGGTCATGCTGGCATCTGGTGTGTAGGGGCCAAGGATGCTGCTGGACACCTGCCGTGTCTGGGACACCCCCATCCCCATGAGGGGTCATCCAGGGCAAAATGTGCGGGGTGCTGAGGCAGGGAAACCCTGCTGGAACCGACTCGGGAACCGCAGAGGGTGGACAGGCAAGGGGTCTGGACACTGCACGGCCATGCGGTGCCCACAGGGAGTCAGCATCTAGGGACAAGCATGGGCATCCTTCAGCCTCAGGACCAAGGCTGGGCACGGTCCCAGACTCAGACCCTCCAGCCCCCAGGGAGCCCCTGAACACCCTCCGCAGCCTGGCCAGGGGTCAGAGCGGGCAGCTGGGAGGCAGCAGGGCTGGTCAGTGAGGGATGCTCCCCTATCCCGCACCCCCTTCCTTCCTAAGGGGCGAGGAGCTAGCAGGGCCATTCTGCACCATAGGCTGGGATCCGCCTGCCCTGGTCCTTGCTCCCCAAGGCTGCAGGCAGCTCAGCTGGCTACTTGCCTGAGGCCCTGGCCTCCCATCTCTGGTTGCCCTGGCAACCGGGTACCCTCCTTCCCCAAGGAAGCAGGGTGGGCGCTCTGGACTCTGCTGACAGCTGGGGGCAGGCAAGGACAGGCGGACCAGTCAAGTGTGAGCCAACATCCTGAATGGCCTGGACAGCTGCTGCCCGGAGGCTCCATGGGCCCTAGCCCAAGGATCACAGCGCTAAGGGACCTTCTTCTGCTGGCCTGGCTCACCCAGGTCCACGGAACAGACCGTGGAGCTCCAAACTAGAGTCTATCCTAAGGCGGCCAGGCTTCCTTCAGCCCATCTGCCAGAAGCCTGGCCCCAGCTTTAGATGACTAGCCCCTTCTTAGACTTCCGGGAGCCCTCCCTGGCTCCCAGAGTCCCTGGGGTGACTGGCACAGCAGCCCGCTTTACTCCTGACCTGAAGTCATCACACTGTTGTTATTTTATGTTTTAGTAAATGGTCTGTCTCAGAAACCCTCCTACACTGTTGGTGGGAATGTAAATTGGAGCCACTATGAAGGCCACTATGAAGAACAGTGTGGAGATTCCTCAAAAAACCAGAAACAGAGTTTCCCTATGATCCAGTCTCCTGGGCAAATATATCCAGACAAAACTGTAATTCAAAAGGATACACGTGCCGCAAAGTTCACAGTAGCCAAGACAGAGAATCAACCTAACTGTGCACCCACAGATGAACAGAGAAAGCTGTGGCACATGCATACAATGGGTACATGCTCAGCCATAAAAACGAACAAAATGATGCCATTTGCTGCAACACGGACGGACCCAGAGAGTGTCACACCAGGTGAAGCGAGTCAGAAAGAGAAAGACAAAGACCACAGGATGTCACTCATACGTGGAATCTAAAACACAACACAAACGAACCCATCGACGAGCGAGAAACAGGCTCACAGACGGAGAGAACAGGCTTACGGCTGCAAAGGAGGAGGGGAGGCTGGGGAGGGTGGATTGTGACTTTTGCGTGGTCGATGCCAACTATTATGTGTGCGTATAACTGAGTCGCTTTGCTGTCCGGCAGAAATTAACACGTCGTAAATCAACTATACTTGGATAAAATGTATTTTAAAAAATAAAGAACAAATTGTCTACCTCCAGTTTGGACAGACAGTCCCCGAGTCCAGGGTCCCCTGTGTGTACTCTGGAAGCCCAGTTCGGGGTCTGGCACACAGAAGGCCTCTAACAGAAGCCCTCTGAACCCTGAGTAAAATACGTATCCTAACCACACCTCCTCTCTCTCAGGGTTGCGGACTCATGAGAAAACGTGTAAAACCCTCAGCTGATGCTCAGCAAGTGCGTTGGGAGGGGACTTCCTGGGTGGCTCAGCGGCTAAGAATCTGCCTGCCAGTGCAGGAGTCGTGGGTTCGATCCATGGTCCAAGAAGAACGTGCTGTGGGGCAACCAAGCCTGTGGGTCACGCCTACTGAGCCTGCCCTCCAGAGTCTGCGAGCCGCAACCACTGAGCCCATGAGCCCTAGAGTCCGCGTTCCCAGCAAAGAATAGCCCCTGCTCACCACAGAGAAAACCCATGCGCACCCACAAAGAGCCGCAAATAAAGAAAAATGGTTAAGATGGTAAATTTAAAAAAAAGTACGCTGTGAGAGTTTTGATGACCTAGAACATCCAGGACAGTCGTGGGCATGGCTGAAGGAAAGGGAAGTGGGCCCTGAGCCTGTCCCAAGACACAGCTTGCTGGGGTCTGCCGGCTTCCTCCCTTTCGGAGGGGTGTTCCCTCCCCTCCCAGGCCTTCTAGGCAGATGAACACTTCTGTTCCCAAGTGTACCCCAAGTGTAAAGGCGTGTCACACTTCCCCAGCTGCACACGAACTTCTGTTGGGCGGGGCACACTTCATCTCTTGTTCCCCTTTATGTGTCCTTATATGTGTCTGGGACCTTAGATAGTCAGGGGCTGGGGGAAGGAGGGGTGGTTAGATGAATTCACTTTTCTTGTAGTGCTTGGTTCCATTAAAAAGGAGTTCTAAAACAGGCAATAGAAAATAACCGATGATAACAACAACAATATTAACTTGCCTTTAAAGGCAGATTTCCTCCCCTTCATAAAAGAAGTCTGGATTTTTATGCACATTTGCCAGCGTAATCACGATGGAGTTGGCCTCAGTCTGCACCTGCTCATTCACTCATCCAACAACCACTTCATGGACGTGCCCTGAAGTCAGGCCTGGCACCAGGAGGGCCGGGCAAGGACTCAGACACAGGCCCTGCCCAGAGGCAGAGGCTCTCGGCATCTAGGACACAGATAATGGAGGTCTATGAAGATGCTGGGGACCCAGGAGGGAACAAGCAGCAGTCCAGGCAGGCTTCCTGGAGGAGGCTGCCTTGGAGTCTAATCTTAAAGGAGCCCGGCCCACGAGGCAGAAAGAGAAGGTGCCAGTCTCCATCCCCATGTTCCCAGGAGGCAGGGGAAGTGTGTTCTTTTGCCCTGGGTCGTCCTGTAGCAGGAGGTTGGCTAACAAGCCGGGAAGAGAGGCGATGCTTCTGATGTCCTGCTCAGCAAACTGCCAGCTCTTCACCCTCGAGTCCCCTTCTCTTGTCCCATCCCATGCCCACCTTGAAGTCTCCCCAACGCAGAAAGGCCTGCAGGGTGGGGATGGAGACTATGGCCTGCGCCGGGGAGGAAGGAAGTCTGACTCTATCGAGGAGGGCCTGCCCGCCCCACACCCTCATATATGAGCTCACACAGGCTTCTGGGGAGACAGCCAGCTGGGGGAACGGGGCGGGGGGGGCCACTACAGACCAGGGAACGGAAGCCCAGCCAGCAGGTGACCTGGCCAAGGAGGAAGCTTAATTCCTAGTGGAACCCAGCTACCCAGCTACGACATCCTCGGCACAAAGTAACAGCCTTGGGGAAGTGGCAGACACATCTTGGGAAGGTCTTAACAGTGTTGGACCCCGCAGGCAGGCATTTAGCTGGGAGGAGAGGCGGGAGGCCGAGCAGAGGTCGGCAGTGATACAGAAGAGCCAGCAGCCGCCTGGCTCCCCCGGGTCTTGCTGTGGGCAAGCGGGGTGGCCGCAGGGCTCCTCGACGAAGCAAGCGGGCTGCTTCGGTCACTGTCACTTTGCTGACAGGGAAGATAAAGCCGAGGCCCCACAGGCAGTAGGAAACGCAGCTGGGATCTGGCCTGCCAGTCCCAGCAGCTGAGCAGCCAGAACAGATACACAGTCACTGACTTAAGCCCCAGCATAACCTCTGTGTCCTCGTAGTCAGCCTCATCAGCAGAAAGGATAGGACAAAGCACACTGGTGGCGAGCGCTATTCCATAAAAGTCCTCTGAGTGCAAAGACCGAGCGGGGCTGCTGATCAGCAGGCTGTGCGAGGTGGGGGGTGGGGGCACAGCAAAGGGGGGCTCTCGGCCCAGGTCCCCGAGCTTTCAGAGCCTGGGGACCCCTTTTCTAACAGAAAACGTAACAGACCACCTCCTCCTCCTTGCGTCGGTCATTGTTACTTTTTCAGACAGAGAGAACATTCCAGCAGGACTTTCAGCTTTTTCAAGTCCAACAGAACCCGAGAAAAACTGGAAACCGGCAGTATTTGCTGAGCAAGATCGCTATTTATTAGATCCCCATCATTATTTCCCCAAGTGAGTTCCACAGACAAGGCCGCTCACAGGTCTTGTGTGAATTTAGGCTCAAGGAAATAGGGGGTGAAGCAGAGCTAACCAGGAGGTTTTTCTTTCTTCTGCAGGACTTCTCAGAGCCTTGACTGTGCCTGTGTACCTTGTGATACCCCTGGGGGGAGGGGGGAGAGCTCAGTAATCCATCCCATCAGGAAGAAAAGGCAAGAGGCACAAAGTCCATCACAGCCCCAGGAAGATGGACAGGGTCTGACCCCCCGAGCCGTCCCCTCCCAGCACCACCTGGGAAGGGCCACCTGGCCTGGCTCAGTCACTCTCCACCTTTATCATCAAGTCTAAGTAAAATGAGGGCTTCTCTGGTGGCTCAGCTGGTAAAGAACCCGCCTGCAATGCAGGAGACCTGGGTTCAATCCTTGCGTTGGAAAGATCCCCTGGAGAAGGGAAAGGCTCCCCACTCCAGTATTCTGGCCTGGAGAATTCCATGGACTGGATAGCGCATGGGGTCGCAAAGAGTCGGACACGACTGAGCGACTTTCACTATTGTCCCAGAAGAACAGCTTTAGGGAGTAGACTAGGATCCTCCCTGCATTCGGCTTCCTTAAACCTCCCTCCCTCAATGGCTGGTTTCCCTCCTAGAATCATCCTAACACAGCTATGTGAATGGTCGAGGCAAAAATCGGTCTGTGGATTTCTCTCATGGTCCAGTGAGGTGGTAGTTATTCAAACGCTCCTGGGCGGACCCCAAGACAGCTGTCAACACAAGGGACACAGGTTGGATCCCTGACCTGAGAAGGTCCTCCACGCTGTGGGGCAACCAAACCCGTGCACCGCAACTGCTGAGCCCAAGCTCTAGAGCCCGCGACACAGACCCTGGCCCGAGCCCCACAGCAAGAGAAGCCACCGTAACGAGAAGCCGAGCTCCGGGACTAGACAGCAGGCCCCACTCGCTGCAACTAGAGAAAGCCCGCACGCAGCAATGAGACCCAGTAGAGCCAAGAATAAATTAATTAATGTTAAAACTGATCTGTGACCTCCTTGAGGGAAGGGGTATCTTGGTCACCTGCAGACTTGGACACCGATGACCTTTTCTTTAAGGACCCTCCGGGCAGAGGCCAGGGAAGACGTGAATTCTTTATTCCATCAGCGGGGAAGGAGCATGTGCGGGAAGCATCTCGCTGTCTGTGGCCCAGGAGTATTTGAATAACCATCATCTCACTCTGTCCCCCAAAAGGTCCCAGGGGGGATGGCCTTCAAGCCTCGAGCTGAGGTTAAGAGCTCCCACCAAACTTCAGACTCCTTTCCCCATTTGCTGTGTGACCTTGGGTGGATTAGTTAGCCTTTCTGTGCTTCAGTTCTGCTGTAAAATAAAACTGCTATGCAGATTGCATGAGACGAAGCACATTAAGAGATGGGGAGAGCTCCTAGGCCCCAAAGATCTCGGCACACATCAGCTGTACCGATGCCCCCATTTCAACTGCAGCAATCGGTGCTAATTAGGGCAGAGCTGGGCTCACCCTCAGACCACCCAACCCCCAGACTGCCCCTTCCACTGATGCTGCCTCTGAAGAAAAGGCAGACCGAATCTCTCATCCAGTGGCGACAAGAGGTCCCAGATACTGGCCCCAAACTGCCAGTTTAAAGAGAAGGCAGAATCAAAAGAGAAAGAGAAAATCCATCGTATCATTAAAGAGAAATTCATCACCTTCAAGAGCCCTAAAATTTTTTAACTGCTACTTGTCCCCGACAATGCTCCCAACACCACTCCTCTATCAAGACCCAAAGACCCACATCGCCCACTGGAGCTATGCAAACTTCCCAACAGGCTTCATTCCGCAAATCAGGCACCGGTCCATCTGGGCCGAGGGGCCACGAGAGGCCCCTGTTCCCACCGACCTCATACCACATCCTCACCACCTTCCTGGGGAAGGTCGAAGAACCAGCCCAGGGTCCATTCTGGGATGAATGACCCTCCATCATAAAGCAGAGAAGGAATGAGGGCTGGCCTGGGCATGGCTTCTGCTGAAAATGACGGGAAAGAAAACAGAGAGCAGGACTTCCCTGGGGGTCCAGTGGCTGAGACTCCATGCTCCCAACGCAGGGGGCCCGGGTTCGATCCCTGGTCGAGGAACTCGATCCCATGTGCCACAAGGAAGATCAAAGATCCCAAGTGCAGAAACGAAGACCTGGTACAGCCAAATAAGTGAATAAAAAATATTTAAAGGAAACAGGGAGGACTCACTGGCGAAGCAGGCACGATCGGAGGAGGGGTGAGACGTACAGGCAAGCGTGAGGCCAGTGAGGACTCAGTGGGGAGACGGGCGAGACACACACCACGGTCACGCAGGGGCCCCATCAAGGATGCTGACATGACTTGCAATTCCAGGGAAAGGCCCCTTTCAGGCGACTTTGAGGAAGGCCACAGGGGACCGAGCTGCCGGGAGGATGGAGTCGTTTTCACACGATAGGACTCTGCTAACCACAAAGTCTTATTTCTATCTCTGCTGCCAACGGCTTCATGGGCAGGCAAACTACTCCCCTGGAAAAAAAAAAAGAAACCACAAAAAGAAGGAAGGAAGGGAGTATCCATTCCTATGTGTGACTTAAGACGTGTTTGGCTCAGCAAAAAGCTCAACAATAGGCTCTGGCCTCCAATACGCCTTCGATCTCGGCCTGGCTGCCAGGCAGATGGACGGGAGGGTCCATGAGGGGGCTCAGCCCGGGTGCCTGTCCCAACGCCAAGCAGGACGCAGAGCGCAGGCCCACGCGCCCCACGGCGCTCCCCCTGGACGCTGGCCGCCTCAGGAGGGCCGGCGCTAATGAGAACACTTGCCACCCCGTTTCCACGACAACAGAAATCAAATGCCAGGAACAAAGCCGAAGCAGGAGCTGGGGCCACTCAAGCTGGCAGGTCGCTTCCTGTGGCACAGGCTTCTCAGGGTGGGGGCCGAGAAAGGTGCTAGCATTGGCGGGGGGCAGAAGCAGAACCACGCCCGCCTTTGCCCCAAACTCCCCCTCAATCTAGCCACGGGACACACTGCCCGGCCTCAAGCCTAGACCGGTCACCTACCAGCTGGGCAACCATGGCAGGCCACCTGTCTGTGCCTGTTCCCTCATCCATAAAGTGGGACTGACAACAGGGTTGGCAGAATAAATAAATTTATATATTTTCTGGTAGGAAGTGCTACTCACTCTTTTTTATTTATCCTATTAAAAAAAATTTGTTTTGGTCGCATAAGATGTGGGATCTTAGTTCCCCGATCAGGGATCGAACCCACATCGCCTACATTGGAAGTGCAGAGTCTCAACCACTGAGCCACCAGGCAAGTCCCACCATTCATCGCGTATACGAAGTACATCAAGGCTGTATATTGTCACTCTGCTTATTTAACTTCTATGCAGAGAACATCATGCCAATGCCGGACTGGATAAGTCAAAGCTGGAATCAAGACTGCTGGGAGAAATACCAACAATCTCAGGTATGCCAGATGATACCACTCTAATGGCAGGAAGTGAAGAGGAACTAAAGAGCCTCTTGATCAGGGTGAAAGAGGAGAGTGAAAAAGATGAGGAAACAGTGGCAGACTTTATTTCTGGGGCTCCAAAATCACTGCAGATGGTGACTGCAGCCATGAAATTAAAAGACACTTGCTCCTTGGGAAAACAGCTATGACAAACCTAGATAGTGTATTAAAAAGCAGAGACACCACTTTGCCAACAAAGCTCCATCTAGTCAAAGCTATGGTTTTTTTAGTAGTCAAGTACGGATGTGAGAGTTGGACCGTAAAGAAGGCTGAGTGCTGAAGAATTGATGCTTTTAAACCATAATGCTGGAGAAGACTCTTGAGAGTCCCTTGGACTGCAAGGAGATCAAACCAGTCAGTCTTAAAGGAAATCAACCCTGAATATTCACTGGAAGGACTGATACTGAAGCTGGTGCTCGAATACTTCGGCCAACTGATGGGAAGAGCTGACTCACTGGAAAAGACTGATGCTGGGAAAGATTGAAGGCAGGAAGAGAAGGGGGCAAGAGAGGATGAGATGGTTAGATAGTATCACTGACTCAGTGGACATGTGTTTGAGCAAGTTCCGGCAGTTGGTGATGGACAGGGAAGCCTGGCATGCTGCAGTCCATGGGGTCACAAAGAGTCGGACTGAACAAGAAAGCAATCTCCCAACTCCGGAAGGAAACACATGCTTGCTGTACATGCGGCCTGACTGACCCATCAATTCCCAAGTTTGCTCAAGCGGGGAGTGTGTGAGCCCAACAGGGACACTGGTACCTGGGGTGGGCCCTCTGCGGGCAGGGGCTTTGGGGCTGTGGGCGATCACGGGAGAGGGCTGCCTGGGGGGCCCACCCCAGCCCAGGCTGAGCCAGCATCAGCACAGGATCCCCCAGACTTGGTAAAAACCAAGGGTCATCCAGAGTCAAGACCCGGGTCCCCAGACAGCCAGGAACACAACACTGATACAGTCGCAAAGCTGGTCATGGTCTAATGGTTCTTCTACTTGGGGCCCTGATGAAGGAGCCTGTCAGGGGTGAACTGCGTTTCCCCCAAAATGCATTTGTTGGAGTCCTAACCCCCAGGACCTCAGAAGATGACCGAATTTGGAGAGAGGGCCTTTAAAGGAGAGCTCAAGGTTAAATGTGGCCTGGGAATGAGAGGCGATGGGGACACGGGCACACATGGGGCTGACCATGGCGGGGCACAGGGCGGACCCCAGCCCGAAGCCAAGGAGAAAAAGCGGTCCTGCCGGCACAGCCAGCCCCCAGGGCTGCGAGCCGACAGGCGGCTGCTGTTGGAGTTGCCCAGGCGTCCTCTGTTGCGGGGGCCCGAGGGCACACCTCTCCAGCTGCAGCAGGGCGTGGGCCTCCTGTGGGCGCTCAGAAAGGAAGGCCCTGGCCCACCCTGAATGGAAGGGCCATTTCTGAGGGCACCAGTGCCCCATGGAGGCCTGCACCCAGAGGACCTCCAGGTCTGCCAGCTCTGCCATGCAGATGCCGGGAGCCAGTGCTCAGCTCCTGGAGGGCAAGAATCACAGAGCCTCAGTCACGAAAGGAGAACAGCCCAGGCTGTAACAGCAAACAGCTGTGCGCGTGAAAAATTACGGAAGAGTCAGGAGCCCCACGGTGTCATCTCAAAGGGTCGGGTTTAGACAATTCGAATTGAAGGGCAGCTCTCCTTTCGCTTGTTCACCGTCTGTGCATCCAGGCCCTCCTGCCTGCCAGGTGCTGGGGGTCCCTGACTCTGGGCCAGGCCGGTGAAGCCTGCTCCCCGTGTGCCGATTTTAGAATAAAGTAGGGGCTACATCCATTCTTTCATCTGACCCTCATCACGCTCCCTGAGGCAGCCAGAAAGAGTTCTCATCACCATCCCCACTTATCGGAACACAAAGCTGAGGCAGGGTGTGGTGCTCCGGGCTGCGGGAGTCGGGGCCCCACCCCAGACGTGCGCTGCACACCTACTGTGTGCCGGTGTCCCTGAAGCCATAGCACAGCAGTGACAGGGGGTGGTGCTCGGGGCTGCGGGAGTCGGGGCCCCAGCCGAGATGTGCGCTGCACACCTACTGTGTGCCGTGTCCCTGAAGCCTGAGCACAGCAATGACAGGGGGTGGTGCTCCGGGCTGCGGGAGTCGGGGCCCCACCCCAGACGTGCGCTGCACACCTACTGTGTGCCGGTGTCCCTGAAGCCTGAGCACAGCAGTGACAGGGGGTGGTGCTCCGGGCTGCGGGAGTCGGGACCCCAGCCGAGACGTGCGCTGCACACCTACTGCGTGCCGGTGTCCCTGAAGCCTGAGCACAGCAGTGACAGGACAAGGGCCTCAGCTTCAAAGTGGGAGAAAGCCAGTCAACAAGAAAACACAGCATTTCAGAGGATGCACCGTGCGATGGAGATAGGCGAGGAAGGGGTGGAAGCCACACCTTACTAAGATAACTCCCAGTAAACCAACTGCAGGTTAACTGTTTGGGTTTTGTTCTTTGTTTTTTTAATTAGGGTGTAGTTAATTACAACGTTGTGTTAGTTTCAAAGTAAAAAGAGTGAAAGTCGCTTAGTCGTGTCCGACTCTTTGTGACCCCGTGGGCTATACAGTCTATGGAATTCTCCAGGCCAGAATCCTGGAGTGGGTAGCCTTTCCTTCTCCAGGGGATCTTCCCAACCCAGGGACAGAACTCAGGTCTCCCGCCTTGCAGGCAGATTCCTTACCAGCTGAGCCACCAGGAAAGCCTAGGGATAGGCAACCAATCCCTTCTCCAGGGGATCTTCCTGACCTAGGAATCAGACGAGGGCCTCCTGCATTGCAGGGGGATTCTTTACCAGCTGAGCTACCAGGGAAGGTGTGCAGCAAAATGAATCAATTATGCAAATACATACAGTCACGCTTTAGGCTATTTTCCCGCCTTGGTCATTACAGGCACGGAGTGCCGTGCCTGTGCTGGACAGTAGGTCCTCATTATCTACCTATTACTGTGTCTATGTGTCGACCCTAATCTCCCAGCTTACCCCCCCACCACCCCCTGGTAACCATAAGTTTATTTTCAACACAGGTTGACTGTTTCTTCCTGTTTACAGGCTGGTTACATCCATTTCAACTGGGGCGTCCCTAGTAGCTCAGCGGGTGGTAAAGAACCCACCTGCAATGCAGGAGACTCCAGTTCAATTCCCGGGTCAGGCAGATCCGCCGCAGAAGGCACAGGCTACCTATTCAGGGCCTTCCCTGGTGGCTCAGATGGTAAAGAATCCGCTTGCAATGTGGGAGACCTGGGTTGGGAAGAGCCCCTGGAGAAGGGAAAGGCTACCCACTCCAGTATTCTTGCCTGGAGAATTCCCATGGACAGAGGGGCCTGGTGGGCTACAGTCCATGGGGTCTCAAAGAGTTGAACACAACTGAGCAACTAAGCACACACACACACACACACACACACACGG
>SJYR01000754.1:262200-312645 GCA_006410655.1 Kobus ellipsiprymnus
GTAACTCAAGGCCACACCCGAAACCCTGAGAATGGACCCCGAAATTCCTGCCTCCGCCCACCTTTCTCACCACCGGTTTCTTTCACCTCTGGCTCAGCCCAAGCTTCTCCTGCTCCAAATGTTTACAAGGCCCCTGCTGAAGGCGGTTCCTCTGGCCCGGACACTGCGCCAAAGATGCTCCCACGACAACCAGCCACGGAATTCTCACGCAAAAAGCCACCTGCCATTTGTGTGTGTCCTTTCCACCTTCTCAGAACATAAGCAAGAAGGTCTCCGCCCATGACAAGTAGAGAAGGCGTCACAGTGGAACAACTCGACCTGGGGCAGCATCCCCCTCCCTTGCCACTGTGCTCGGCCACACGCCCCAAGGAGAGTGACAAGTGCTCCTTAAGTCCAAATGGCAGAAGCCTGAGCATCTGCTGAATAGCGCGTCCTCCTTACCTGTCAAACGAGCGAAGCGAGAGCCTTAAAAGGAAGAGACCTACAGCACCTCCTTTTCAGCCAACACCAGCGTCACCAAGGGCAGGACACCCTGGGTTTACGCCCAACACCCACACTGTGTGGCGATGGCCGTCTCCCCTCCCCTAAGGACGGGGATGGGACACGATGTCGGATCACTGAAGGTCCCGAGGCGTCAGTGGGTGGACCGTGTGTCCGAGAAAATGACTGTTTGTCTGATGGCTGGGAAAGCAGGCAGAATGAACTGATAAAGGCGAAGTTACTCTAAAAGCGCTTGTCGGTTTGTAAGCTGTGGGCACTGCAAAAACGCAAGCCTCACAGTCTTTTTCAAAGGAAAACAGAGACACGAACCCTTCTGCTCTTTCTAAACCAAGAACACTTTTCCAGAAGAACCTCGGAGTGGGCAGAGTCAAGACGAAACACGACCCACTGTGTGTGTACAATTGATCCCCAGGGCCCTCTCTTCTAAGAAAACAATAGCAGTAATAATAATAACCAGGTTTTAGACACAATATGCAGGGGCCTGTGGGTAGAATTTGTCTGTTTTTCTTGAGTCGCTAAGTTGTGTCTGACTCTTTGCGACCACATGGATTCTAGCCCGCCAGGCTCCTCTATCCATGGTATTACCCAGGCAAGCATACTGGAGTGGACTGAAGGCGGTTCCTCTGGCCCGGACACTGCGCCAAAGATGCTCCCACGACAACCAGCCACGGAATTCTCACGCGAAAAGCCACCTGCCATTTGTGTGTGTCCTTTCCACCTTCTCAGAACATAAGCAAGAAGGTCTCCGCCCATGACAAGTAGAGAAGGCGTCACAGTGGAACAACTCGACCTGGGGCAGCATCCCCCTCCCTTGCCACTGTGCTCGGCCACACGCCCCAAGGAGAGTGACAAGTGCTCCTTAAGTCCAAATGGCAGAAGCCTGAGCATCTGCTGAATAGCGCGTCCTCCTTACCTGTCAAACGAGCGAAGCGAGAGCCTTAAAAGGAAGAGACCTACAGCACCTCCTTTTCAGCCAACACCAGCGTCACCAAGGGCAGGACACCCTGGGTTTACGCCCAACACCCACACTGTGTGGCGATGGCCGTCTCCCCTCCCCTAAGGACGGGGATGGGACACGATGTCGGATCACTGAAGGTCCCGAGGCGTCAGTGGGTGGACCGTGTGTCCGAGAAAATGACTGTTTGTCTGATGGCTGGGAAAGCAGGCAGAATGAACTGATAAAGGCGAAGTTACTCTAAAAGCGCTTGTCGGTTTGTAAGCTGTGGGCACTGCAAAAACGCAAGCCTCACAGTCTTTTTCAAAGGAAAACAGAGACACGAACCCTTCTGCTCTTTCTAAACCAAGAACACTTTTCCAGAAGAACCTCGGAGTGGGCAGAGTCAAGACGAAACACGACCCACTGTGTGTGTACAATTGATCCCCAGGGCCCTCTCTTCTAAGAAAACAATAGCAGTAATAATAATAACCAGGTTTTAGACACAATATGCAGGGGCCTGTGGGTAGAATTTGTCTGTTTTTCTTGAGTCGCTAAGTTGTGTCTGACTCTTTGCGACCACATGGATTCTAGCCCGCCAGGCTCCTCTATCCATGGTATTACCCAGGCAAGCATACTGGAGTGGGTTGCCATTTCCTCTCCTAGGAGATCTTCCCAACCCAGGGATCCTGTCCCCTGCTTGGCAGGCGGATTGTTTACCTCTAAGCTACTTGGGAAGCCCAGAATAGGTGGAATAGGGTTGCCCAAAGTTTCGCATCCACCTGCAACCCATGAATGTGACCTTATCTGGAGACGAGCCCTCTGCCGAGGTACTCAAAGTAAGATAGGGCCTACAGGATTGGGGTGGGCCCTACAAGCGGGATTGGTGGTGTCCTTACAAGCGGGAAATCTGAACACACACAGAGGGAAGAAGGCCACATGACGACAAAGGCAGAGATTGGAGTGATATGCCTACAAGCCAAGGACACGGACAACTTCCAGAGCCACCAGGAACTAGGAAAGAGCAAGGAGGGGCCCCCCATCCCCAGCACCCCACCCCCAGGACCCCAGCTGAACTTGAGACACACATAAACTGCGAAGCGGGCTCCTGGTTGTGTCCACTGGCCCCTGAGCGGGGCTAGGGCAGGCGCGGCCCCCAGGCAGGCCTGCTCAGAGTGCTGAAAAGCTCAGGCTTCGGGCCCCGGTCACAGATGCCCCCTGCTCGCCTCCCGGGACACAGCGCGCCAGCTCACTCTGTGCCTGGCTCCGGGCTGAGACCCAGCACAAGCCTCTTGACGGCTCTCTGACGTCCTACGAGCACGCAGATTATTTTTAGCAGCCATTACTGCTCTCCTGTCACTTCATTAATTTTAGAGCCAAATAACCCCATTATATATGACTTGACTGGCTTGTAAAATTACCCTTCGTTCCAACAAATATTTATTGAGCATGCCACCGTGTGCTATATTCGGCTTGGTACATTACATTTTTCTAAAAATAATTAACTTAGCTAACGATCCCAAATCCCCTAATTAAATTTGCTCTTAAATGTGTTTAATTTCCCCACAAATGGAACGAGGAGATTACAAGTTGAGCATTTTTGCCAGGTCGAGACAAGAAGCGAAAAAGGGAGAAGAGAGGACTTCCCTGTTGGTCCAAAGGTTAAGACTCGGAGCTTCCACTGCAGGGGGTGTGGGTTCAACCCCTGGTCGGGGAACTAAGGTTCTGCATGCCTTGTGGAGTGACTGAAAAAAGAAGCTGCTGTCATCAAGGCCTATCCAACAAGAATTCCGCCGCTTGCAGTCGCCCCACCGCCTCTCCGGGCATCTGAGGTGGTCACCCTCACACCCTGATGCTGCCTTAGCACCTGCTTTGGAAAACTAGTGATGGCGCAGAGAGACAGAGTAGCTCCCAGGAGGAGAGCCAGGAGCTGGGCATCCATAGCACCAGTCAGCTCCTGTCCCCAGCTGCCCTCCTGCCCTGGACCAGAATGGGGCTGCAGGAAACTCACATGCAGCTACGTCACCCTCTCGGAGCTCCAGAGTGACAGTGGTCCCAGAGAGTGATGTGGCACCATGGACCAGGGTGGGAGGCCTGGCTGCCTGGAGGGCGGGGCTGGGCAGAGCCGTGAGGGTTCAACCCCTGGTCGGGGAACTAAGGTTCTGCATGCCTTGTGGAGTGACTGAAAAAAGAAGCTGCTGTCATCAAGGCCTATCCAACAAGAATTCCGCCGCTTGCAGTCGCCCCACCGCCTCTCCGGGCATCTGAGGTGGTCACCCTCACACCCTGATGCTGCCTTAGCACCTGCTTTGGAAAACTAGTGATGGCGCAGAGAGACAGAGTAGCTCCCAGGAGGAGAGCCAGGAGCTGGGCATCCATAGCACCAGTCAGCTCCTGTCCCCAGCTGCCCTCCTGCCCTGGACCAGAATGGGGCTGCAGGAAACTCACATGCAGCTACGTCACCCTCTCGGAGCTCCAGAGTGACAGTGGTCCCAGAGAGTGATGTGGCACCATGGACCAGGGTGGGAGGCCTGGCTGCCTGGAGGGCGGGGCTGGGCAGAGCCGTGGGCGACCTCGAGAGTCCCGGGGACGCGCACACGTGGCTCCAGACAAACAAGTTTGAAGTCAGGCAAAGCCCAAGAACGTAGAAGAGCGTGTGTGTGTGTATGTGTGTGTGTGGCCACGCCACAGGGAAACAGAACGTGCTAAGGGGCACTTTCGAGGGGTGGTGGGTCCCATCTGCTGGGAGAGAGAGGCCCCAACAGGGAGGGGTGCAGACAGCATAATGTAAGCCAGGTGGTAGGACACCAGGGACTTCTCTATTATTCTTTACACTGTACACATGTACACTTTTTTTGCAAGTGCAATACATCTCACAATAGTTTTTCACTTTTTAAAAAAACTGTGGTGGGGACTTCCCAGGCGGTCCAGTGGTTAGGACTCAGCACGTCCTCTGTAGGGGACATGGGTCCGATCGTTGGTCAGGGACCTAAGATCCTGCAAACTGCTCAACACGGCCAAGAAAGTAAATAAATAAAAATAAAATCTAAAAAATAAAGTAGGGACTTCCCCAGCGGTCCAGTGGTTAAGACCCCACCTTCCAGTGTGGGAGGCACCTGTCCAATTCCCTGATCAGGGAACTGAGAGTGGATACGCCATGGGCAGCAGTCAAAAATTTAAAAGCAAAACAAAATTTAAAATTGTGGTGAAATACAGGTAACATGACATTTACCATTTTCAGCATTTTTAAGTGGACAGTTGGGTGGCATCAAGTGTATTTACACTGTTGTCCGGCCATCGGCACCCACAGAACACTGTCTCTTCCCAGCTCTGTCCCTGTTAAACAATAACGGCCCCGTTCCCCTCCCCAGCCTCTGGCAACCACCGCTCTACTGTCCGGCGCTGTGAGCGAGGCTCTTCTCGGTGCCGCGTGTGAGTGGGGTCACGCAGTACTTGTCCTTCTGTGACTGGCTCGTTTCACTGAGCATGGCGTCCTCGAGTACATCAGTGGTGCAGCCTGGTGTCAGGGTTTCCTTTTTTAAGGCTGAGTCATATTCCCTTGTATGGATAAACCACATCTGCTTAATTTCTTCCATCCGTGGACTCACGAGCTATTTCACTTTAGGGCTGTTGCTCGTCAAGTTTGTGTCATGATCTATTTTTTAACGGCCAGCTTCCCAAGAAGGAGAGGGTTTGGGAAAAGACACACCAAGTACTTCCTGGTCCCAGGCCCTGCGTCCACTCACACGGAAAGTACCTGGGGTTGCTGGCCCACAATGCCCACGGCATGCTCTGATAGCCACTTCAGAAGCTCCAGGAAAAGGCAGAGGTAGCGATGACGCAATACCTGAAATGGTCTTCTAAGAACATTCTAGAAAGTAGAAGAGGTCATGCAAATGGGGCTTTTTTCATCATTGCTTTAAACCAGGGATTGGCACAGTGTGGCCAGGGGGCCAAATCCAGGCCACCACCCACTTTTTCCTCTAATGTAGCTCTTCTATTATATTTTTTTAGTGCATTTATTTTTGGCTGTTCTGGGTCTTTGAGGCCTTGCACAGGCTTTCTCCAGTTGCAGCAAGCGGGGGCTACTCTTCATTGCAGGGCCCGGGCTTCTCACTGCGGGGCCTCTCTTGTTCCGGAGCCTGGGCTTGAGGCACTCGGACTTCAGTACTTGCAGCTTCTGGGCTCAGGAGTTGTGGCTCACGGGCTCAGCTGCTCCACGGCACATGGCATCCTCCCGGACCAGGGATTGAAGCCATGTGCCCTCGCTGGCAGGCGGACCCTCCTCCAACGGACCACCAGGGAGGCCCCTCCACCTGCTTTTACTGGCCACACCCACACCTGTATGTTTCGGCGGCTTTCACACTATCAAGGGCAGGGCTGGGCGGTTTCGAAAGAAACCAGAGGGCTCACAAAGTCTCTTTGGAGCTTTACAGACAAAGTTTGCCGGCTTTTCAATGATTAATAGAAATCATAACACCATCTTTTAATATTGCCATGGCGTGGAGGGTCTAGGGCTGGGGTAACAGCAGGAATGGGAATTCTTTCCTCAGTTCTTAGAACCAGGGGAGGAGAGTAAGCTGAAGACCTCCCTCCACCCCACGTCTAGCCAGAAGCATCTGAGCAAGTCCAGCGTGGCCTGCCTGTCTGTCCCCATCCACACCTCTAGGCCAAGGCCTCCAGTTTAACCTGACTTCTCCCTGCGACCTTTGGATTTCACTCACGACCTCAACTAGCTGGAACCAGGCAACTGGCAGGTCAGAGGCCTGCTGAGGCTGTATGTGTGTCCTAGGGCGGCTGAGACCAACGTCCACAGACTGGGTGGCTGAAAGCAACAGATGTTCACTCACGCACGGTCTAGAGGCCAGAAGTCTGGGGACCAGGGTGCAGGCAGGACGGTACCCAACACACACCCAGAGGCCCCGAGAGGACGCTCCCTGCCTCCTCCTGGTGTATGGCTGTGGCCCTCAGTCCTTGGTTTCTGGCCGCATCCCTCGGCCCCCTGCTCTGTCCTCACACAGCACCCCACTCACGTGACCATGTCTTTCTCCCCCTCCTCATCTAAGGGCCCCAGTCACACTGGATAGAGCCCATCCCACCCCAGCATGGCCTCATCTTTACTTACATCTTTCGGGGGGGCGGGAGGAGGGGCATGCCATGTGTACAGCTTCTAGGATCTTAGTTTCTGGACTAGGGATTGAACCTATATCCTTTGCAGCAACGGCACAGAGTCCTAGGCATTGGACCACCAGGAAATTCCCTTTCAGTTTAGTTCAGTTCAGTCACTCAGTCGTGTCCGACTCTGTGACCCCAGGAATCGCAGCACGCCAGGAATCGCAGCATGCCAGGCCTCCCTGTCCATCACCAACTCTCGGAGTTCACTCAGACTCACGTTCATCGAGTCTGTGATGCCATCCAGCCATCTCATCCTCTGTCGTCCCCTTCTCCACCTGCCCCCAATCCCTCCCAGCATCAGAGTCTTTTCCAATGAGTCAACTCTTTGCATGAGGTGGCCAAAGTACTGGAGTTTCAGCTTTAGCATCATTCCCTCCAAAGAAATCCCAGGGTTGATCTCCTTCAGAATGGAATGGTTGGATCTCCTTGCAGTCCAAGGGACTCTCAAGAGTCTTCTCCAACACCACAGTTCAAAAACATCAGTTCTTCGGCGCTCAGCCTTCTTCACAGTCCAACTCTCACATCTATACATGACCACAGGAAAAACCATAGCCTTGACTAGATGGACCTTTGTTGGCAAAGTAACGCCTCTGCTTTTGAATATGCTGTCTAGGTTGGTCATAACTTTTCTTCCAAGGAGTAAGCGTCTTTTAATTTCATGGCTGCAGTCACCATCTGCAGTGATTTTGGAGCCCCCCAAAAATAAAGTCTGACACTGTTTCCACTGTTTCCCCATCTATTTCCCACGAACTGATGGAACCGGATGCCATGATCTTTGTTTTCTGAATGTTGAGCTTTAAGCGAACTTTTTCACTCTCCACTTTCACTTTCATCAAGAGACTTTTTAGTTCCTCTTCACTTTCTGCCATAAGGGTGGTATCATCCGCATATCTGAGGTTATTGATATTTCTCCCAGAAATCTTGATTCCAGCTTGTGTTTCTTCCAGTCCAGCATTTCTCATGAGGTACTCTGCATATAAGTTAAAAAAGCAGGGTGACAATATACAGCCTTGATGCACTCTTTTTCCTATTTGCAATCAGTCTGTTGTTCCATGTCCAGTTCTAACTGTTGCTTCCTGACCTGCATACAGATTTCTCATGAGGCAGGTCAGGTGGTCTGGTATTCCCATCTCTTTCAGAATTTTCCACAGTTTATTGTGATCCACACAGTCAAAGGCTTTGGCATAGTCAATAAAGCAGAAACAGTTGTTTTTCTGGAACGCTCTCTCTCTCTCTCTCTATATATATATATATACAGATATGTGTGTATATATATATATATATATATGGTTGTGCTGGATCTTTATTGCTGCACACAGACTTTCTCTAGTTGTATTAGCAGGGGCTAGTCTTCATTATGGTGAGCGGGCTTCTCATTGCAGTGGCTTCTCTTGTTTTAGAGCACGGACTCTAGGCACACGGTTTCAGTAATTGCAGCATGCAGGCTCAGCAGCTACAGCTCATGGGCTTAGTTGCTCCATGGCATGTGGAATCTGTCCAGATCAGAGATCACATTCATGTCCCCAGCATTGGCAGGCAGATTCTTATCCGCTATACCACCAGGGCAGTCCTCAGGTTAAGGTTAAACAAACCAAAGGTTATATGATTTCTGTGAATGAGCCAAGCAGTTGGTCCTTCCAATTAAAATCCACTAGGTCTCTTAAGGACATTTAAGAACTATTTCTCATCTCAAACATTTCAGTACTAACACGGGTAGGCTGGGGGAAGGGAAGAGATGTGGCCCATAGAGGAGCACCATAATCAGAGAAGTGGGATGTGGATGGGGTGACCTGGGGCAGGGGTCAAAGTCCTAATTAAGTAAGAAGGGCTTCCTCTTGGCTGGACAACCTGGTATAGGGTGGAGTCCAGGTGTGGTAAAGGGAGCATGGGGGAGGGGAGAGGAAGACAGCAGCCACACTGATGAGATTGGTTATATACATGGGCACGGATCACATAAGTGTATCAACATTGAATAATGGGAACCAAGTTTTGTCACTGTCAAAGAAAGATTAACAGGAAAAAGGAGAAAACTAGAATGAACTCTGCTAAATTAGAATTGTAGAGATCAGTGAAATACGTATTTTTAGAGAGAGATGAAAAACTATAGAGGTAAAGGCATGAACACACACATTCCCCAATCCACTGGGAGGGCCTGGGAGAAGAGACATCCCAATAGCAATGAGCAGACAAAACACCCAGATTTTGGTTGTTAAATACCATTCTCCACTAAAAAGAACCAGAGTTCCTCAGAGAAATGGCTGATTCCAGGGCTGGAGTAGGCAAAGTACAACATGAACCAAGAATATCTCCTCCAGAAACTAATGTCTCCCAAAAAATGGTGGGAACATGTGAAAAGACACAGAAATCAGAATAGAAGAATTCCCATTGACCCAATGATGGACAATCTGAGCATCAGAATTAGTGATGGTCATAGATTATGATCCTATTGAACAAAACAGGAAACCAAGAATCCATAATGAAGTGATTGGTTGATTGACAAACAGATGGATGAAAGGCTGGTTGGTTGATTCACAAGGAACAGGATATTTACATAGCTTCAAAATATATCCTCACCAAATACTTACTATGAAGAGGATAACTTTACAGAGGAGAAGCTTAGCAGATACCACCTAAAGAAGTCATCAACATCATAAACAGAACAAATCAAAGTCCTGTGCCTCCAGGTAAAATATAATGAAAAGAACACAGCACTACGTTTGTGATATTTCTGCCAGAGGTGCAACCTGAATGCTATTATGAAAAAAGAATCCAAAACTGAGGCACATTCTACAAAATAACTGACTTGTACCCCCCAAAAGTATGAAGGTCATAAAAATTAAGGCTGGGAAACTGTTCCAAATTTACACAAGGAAAAATAACACAGGATTTTGAATGTGCTCTTTTGCTGTAATGAATATTAAGGTACTTGGTGAAATAAGAACAGGATATGATTATATGTTAGTAATGTATCAATGTTAATTTCATGATTTGGATAGTTATTTTAGGGTTAGATAGGAGAATACCTTTGTTTATAGGAAATACACACTAAAGTATTTGTGGGCAATAGTATGTTGTTCATTTATTCTCAAATGGTTCAAGGGAAAAAAAAATTTGTACTGTATAACATTTCTATAAGTTTTGAGATTGCCTCAAAAAATATTTTAAGCAATAAAAAGTGAGGGAAGATTGAATCTCTTCCCTTCATTATCCCCCCGTCATCTCTCACCTTGCCCCAGGCTTCAACCATGACCCCAAAGCTTCTCCATTTACCATTAACCTAGAAATACATACTTCAAAAGGGAAGGAGGTCCAGCTGCAGGCAGATCTGTTCCAACCCAAGGGCCCTGCCAAGTTTCTTAAAACTTTTATGTATTTTTAATGTACGCCAAGGCTGGCCAGGATATAGTAAAGCAAACACTCAAATATACTGATGTGGTCCTTGGTATTAATAAATTTGGCTTTTGAAAAACAATTTTACAAGTATCTACCTTTTAAAATGTTCACATCCTTTGATCTGTTATTACTATTTCCACTTCTGAGAATCTGTATGTTTTCTTCCAGTTTTATTAAAATTGACATACATTCCTGTACAGGTTTAAGGTACCAGCATAAAGATTTCACTTATATACATCATGAAACGATTACCGCAATAAGTTCAGTGAACATCCATCATCTCACATAGATACCAAAAAGTGTTTTTTCCTTGTAATGAGAACTCTTAGGGTTTACCCTCTTAACTTTCATAAACATCCTAGGGCAGACAGCATGTGTGCATTCCTAGTACTTATTTATCTTACAGCTCAAAGCTTGTATCTTTTAACGACCCTAAGCCAATTCTCCCTCCTCCTATCCTCCACCTCTGGTGGCCACAAATCTGATCTTTTTCCACGAGCTTAGTTTTTGGTGTTTGGTTTTGTCTGACTTCCCTGGTGGCTCAGACGGTAAAAAGCATCTGCCTACAGTGCGGGAGACCTGGGTTTGATCCCTGGGTTGGGAAGATCCCCTGGAGAAGGAAATGGCAGCCCACTCCAGTATTGTTGCCTGGAAAATCCCATGGACAGAGGAGCCTGGTGGGCTGCAGTCCATGGGGTCGCAAAGAGTCGGACACGACTGAGCGACTTCACTTTCAGATTCTACACAGAAGTGAGATCATACAGTGTTTTTCTTTCTCTGACTTATTTCACTTAGCACATCTTCAAGTTTCATCCATGTTGTCACAAATGGCAGGATTTCCTTTCTATGGCTGAATAATATTCCACTGTATATATACCTCAACTTCTTCATTCACCTGCCCATAGGTACTTAGGTTATTTCCTAAGTCTATTTTCTTAGACTGTTGTGAATAATGCTGCTACAAACCCAGGGTACAGATATCTCTTCAACACAGTATCTTCATTTTCTTCACATAAGAGAATCTATACTTTAAAAAAAAAATCTTAAAAATAGAAAAGAATTTAGCATTCATATTTTGTTTTAAAAAAAACCTAAGATACAGGATCATTTTTTTATTTAATAAGACACAGGATCATGAAGTCACCTTTAGCATGGCGAAATAAATCACATGAACTATTTTGAAGTAATTTTAAACAATGTTTATGACTTTGCATTAACGTGAAGAAATATTTTTGTTTTAATACTGTCTCTTATACACATCTTGAAGGCAGATCTTACTTTTTTCTTAAGGAACAATGGTTCATTCTTCCAGAGTCGATCATTCACATCATAATCATTCTTGTTTGGCATCACCAATGACTCCCCAAACATCAAAGACAAATTCATCTGGGAACGCAAAGTCTCCAAGAGTTTCATCAAGTGCCACAGCAAATTCATCTGGATTACCTTTGTCAGAAATATTTTTGTTTTAATATTTACTGAAAAAGAAGTACAAAAATTTTATATTATAATCACACTACAGTTTTTAAAAAATTTCTACATAGCATGGGTAAAAAGAGAAGTGTACATTAAAGCAATTGTAATAAAAATATTGTTAGAATCTAGGCAATTGCTATGAAGTACTATTTAAAAAGTCTTTTAACCATACTGTATGTTTGAAAATCAACATTATAAAATATTAGGGAGATACACAAACAATGGGAGAAAATTTAAAATACAGTAGATAAATCCAAATTGGAGAGAAAGTTTTTGAGTTGTTTTTGTTTTTTTTTTAGCTATGGCCTCTTCGATGCAGTAAAACTATATGCACTCATGGGTACCAGCTGTATTTTAGAAATTATTTCCTGTGCCACTGAGAAACACTCTAATGTCTACAAGGAATGCTGCTCTCAACAGTATCACAGTCAAGAAAGGAGGAAAGCAGCCCTCAGAGTGCATTTCCACACAGTGAGAACCAAGTGCTCAGGAAACAGACTCTTGATATTCCCTGTTCACCTGGCTGTGTCCCTTCACTCCTTAGGTAGTCTGGCCTTGGGTCTTAACCACAACACTAGCTTCACCATGGCTGGCTGCAGAGAAGTCCCAAAGCTTTGCTTCCATCTCTGACTTCTCTCACAAGTTTACAATATTCCTTTCTGAATAAGAGGTGTACAAGTCTTCTAGCTTGTGTTCTGTTAGCATCTCAACCAGCATGTCCAGAAACCAAATGACTTCTCTCTGAACGAGCTGCTACTCCTTCTGTTGCCACCAGTGTCATTAACAGTGCGATCATTCTCCCTGTTACCTTTCTCTTCTTGCTTGTGTACCAGACACTGCCTCCCCTTGATTCTGTTTCGGCAACCTCTCTAATCTTCACTCCATTCTCATTGCCACCATACTATTTCCTTTATACACGTATACATATGTGTACATATACATATTATATATGTGTGTGTATATAATATATATGTATATATAATAAACACACACACACACACACATTGAAGGCTTGTTTTATTCCAGGCTGTGGGCTGAGGATTTAGCAAATAAAAATCTTCTTTTACCCTTGTGACAGTCCTAAAAGGTAGATGTCACCATCGCTTCCCATCACAGTTTTCTGTGGCTGCTCAGTAAACTACCCCCAACCTTTGTGGCTCACAGTTCTGTGGCTCACGGTTCTGCGGGTTGACTGTGCTCAGCTGGGTGGTTCTCCCTTCGGGTCTCTCATGTTGTTGCAGTCAACACCAAGAGCTGGAGTCATATGAAGCCTCATCTGGCTTCTTCACTGACATGTCTGCATCTCAACTGGAATGACTGGAACAGCTGGGGACTGGTGAGCATCTCTCTACCCTGCCTTTTGTTGAGGTTATACCGTGCTGTTTCTTTAATCTCTGGGTCTAGTCACAAACCATCTCTCAGAGGCACATTAGATTTCTCTTCCTAAAGGACAGCTCTAATCCTTTTAGGTAATAAGACAAGAGGACCAGGAAGCTCCTCTCCACCTCTGGACTGTGTCATTCACAGATATGAAAACATTCCTTTGGTCACAGGTACAATCTTAAAAACTCTACACCCTATTCTGGCACTCTGATCTGAAGTACCCCCACCTCCCAAATGGCTTACTCCTTTGCACTAACACTATACCTTTGAAATCTGACAACTCAAAAAAACCATCTTTCCTCTCCTTCCTACCTTTGCCCAGGACAACCTCCTCCTAATCCCAGGTCTACCATTAAACTCCTTTGTCTCCCTCAAGGCTCCTTCCTCCATGAAATTCTGGGACCCCAACTGGTGGAAGTGATATCTGCGTCCCCTAAAGCCTTCTGCCTTCAAAGTGCTATCATACTTGAATATGTAAACATACTGCCTGAGATCTTGGCAAAATGCAGATGCTGCTTCAGTAGTTCTGCAGTAAGGTCTGAGATTCTGCACTTCCAATGACCCCCAGGTCATGCCAGTCCCTAGACCACACTTTGAGGAATAAAATCTTAGAGAGCATATTTAACTTTGCTCTACATTGTCATTATTTTTGTCTACATATCACCCCTATTAAAAAAATAAATAAACTCCCAATAGATCGTGAATACTTTAGTCAGTCTTTTATGCCCAGGGGCACTAGTTTGGAATCTTATGTACAGTATGTGCTGGTAGATGGGTAGGTACAGAAAGAATCCTTGTAATTACACTTAAAGAATTTTTGTACCTGCAAAGTTAGCATGCACTCAAGAAAGTGAGGCCCAGAACTCTGATCCTGTAGCCAGGATGTGAAAGAACAGCCAAAACTTAAAATACTGCAAAAGTAAGGTTCAAGTTCAGAATTTTGTTTAGGCTACAATGCTAAATATTTCTCATAGGTACTATAGACAGCCTTTATTGCGACAGTTGCCTGAAGATCATACTGACATATGGGTGATATACAATCTCTTTAAGGAAGAAATAAGATGTGCACACATAAAAGATATAAGGGGAAGGGGACATTCATTTACCTATGGTTGAATCATGCTGACATTTGGCAGAAACAAATACAATATTGTAAAACAATTATCCTCCAATTAAAAATAAATAAATTTCAATAAAGCAAAAAATAAAAGATATAAGGAAATCTATAGATCATTCAAAAGCAGAAAATAATGGTGCATATGATTGATGCTCTTAAATGCTGGAGGAAACAATTACCAGGATCAGATGTTCACTGATAGACACTGAATCAATCAGTCTCTCCCTCTTTCTCTCTCTCTCTCTCTCTCTCTCACACACACACACACACACACACACAAGCTAAAAGAAACAACTTGCTACATGGTTCTGGTACCTCGAGAAGTTCAGAAGCACCGTCTAGTGCACTATGCTCAGGAACCTGGACCTGATCTACCCTGACTTGCAATCTCTGGTTTGTGTTCCTTAGTCACCAAATGAAAAAAAAGAAAAAATAAGATGGTTTAAAATGCCCAAACACCAACCTTAAAGTCCAAACTGTACAATCTCACTATGTTGGCACAGTAGAAAGAAAAACTCCCATCCTAAATACAGCCCCTGAGTTGGCCAGACCCACTACATGTTTCTACCTTTACTACCACTACCATTATTACTAGTAATAATTGTTAGTAATCATTGCTAAGAATGATAATAGCTATACCTATTATTCATGATGCAACATAAACTTTTTACATATTTAATGTAATGCCTTAGCAACCCAATAAGGTGGTTTTTTATCATACCCTTTCACAAAGGCAAATAAATTATGGTTCAAAGTTTAATAATTTGCCCAATGGCTAAAGCTTCAAAAATGATATCAAGACTCTTACTCCCAGTGGATTCACTATTTTTGTGCCTCTTAACAGACATTCAGTCAATAAACATTTACCAAGTATTTACTCTGGGAGAAGTACTGGGGTAGGAGCTGGGATTAAAAACTGAGCAAGTTATTTGCCTTCCATGAACCCCTGGTCTTGTAGAAGCAAGAAAAGTATCAATTAGGCAGCTTCATGGTTATGTTGGAAATATTGTATGTAATATAATGCTCCATAGATCTTTGCAAAACCTGTAATTTGCTATATATTTTAAAGGAAATTAAGAACAGAGCATGCTCTGAACAAATTATGAATTGTTTGCTAATGTTCATAAATTTGCTATGTCTATAAATTATAAACATGGATTTTAAATATGTTTTACAGGAGAAATAAGCTGTTATTATAAAAGATTGAATCTCTGATTTAAGAGAAAAGCAAAAGAAACTTTTTAAAAAGGAAGTACTTTTCAGAAAGTTTTATTACATTAACATAGTGACAGCTACTAAAATGCTTTTAATCTGTTAATTATATTATATCTGCAATATGCCACAATAATATTTAGCACCTGAATATAACCTGGCCAAAAAAAAAAAAAAATACCACTAAAATGCAGAATTTGTTATACCACATAAAGCAGCTAAGTGCTGACCTCTAGTGGCCATACGGAGAATATCTTTATATTACTATCGCTACTGAATAATCTTTGCGTGCTAAGTCATTTCAGTCGTATTCGACACTTTCAGACCCTATGGACTTTAACCCGCCAGGCTCTTCTGTTCATGGGATTCTCCAGGCAAGTATACTGGAGTGGGTTGCCATGCCCTCCTTCAGAGGATCTTCCCAACCCAGGGATAGAACTCACGTCTCTTACATCTCCTACACTGGTAGGCAGGTTCTTGACTGCTAGCACCTAGGAAGCTGGGAAGTCTTGAGGAAACTGAGGCAGTGAGCTATGGAAATATCGGAAGATGCATGTAACTATGAGCCATGTAAATATCTGGAGCTCTCTGGGAGAAAAGTGGTCCAGGAGGAAGTTCAAAGGCCCCACGAAGGATGCTAGCTAACATGTTCTGGTGGTGGTTTAGCCACCAAGTCATGTGCGACTCTTGCAACCCCATGGAGTGTAGCCCGCCAGGCTCCTCTGTCCATGGAATTCTCCAGGCGAGAATACTGGCGTGGGTTGCCATCCCTTCTCCAGGGGATCTTCCTGACCCAGGGATCAAACTCAGGTCTCCCACTTTGCAGGCAGATACTTTACCAGCTGAGCCACCTGGAAACCAAACCTGAGTCTCCTGCATTGGCAGGCAGATTCTTTACCAACTGAGCTATGAGGGACACCCTCAATAACCTATACATCATTATTAATTAGAAACCTATTTTGGTGATATAGGTCAATTTATATTTTCCATTTTTAAATACTTAAACATAACTTTTAGATATAAGATACCACTGCAGGTGAAAAATCTTGGAATCAAAGTCCCAAAACTAAATCTCAGTCCTTAACTTGTTAGCTGATTTTGGACAAGTTACCAAATGTGTCTGAATCTGTCTTCAAATCTAGAAAATGGCACATAGCAGGATTTAGATAAAGGTAAGTGACCACTATTGTTAATTTTAACCATTAAATCTATAACTGTGCCTCTATGTAAGGTCTCCAACACTTAGTTTCCCTAAGAGTTTCCATAAATATTGACCCATTTCAAGCAACTTACATGTGTGTCAAACATCAAAAAACAGAGCCAGCATAGAATGTTTAAGGAAAATCTATTTCCAAAATTTCTTTGGCTTTATCTGAGAAGGATGACTTTCTATAGTGTTCATTGCTTTGAATTCACTGAAAAAGAAAAGAATTCTAGGAAGAAATGTCATTATCTCTAAATAATATTATCATACACTTTTAAAAGAGCTTTTAAGATTTTACAGGGTTTCCCAAGTGGTGCTAGTGGTAAAGAACCTGCCTGTCAATGCAGGAGACATAAGAGACATGGGTTCGATACCTGGGTGGGGAAGATCTCCAGCATGGCAACGCACTCCAGTATTCTTGCTTGGAGAATCCCATGGACAAAGGAGCCTGGCGGGTTATAGCCCATAGGGTCACAAAGAGGCGGACATGACTGAACTGACGTAGCACATAAAAGATTTTACAGGAAAAAAATTACTGAGAAACTATCATTCAGATTTCCTTCTGACACATTTCTAGATCTCTTTATAAATTAGAAATCCTAAAATTCTGAATTGCTGGAATGATCTCCAAACTCCTAAACGGGTATCATCAGAACCTACTGTAGTTCCATATACAATTTACACAACTGCCTTAAATAGTCATGAAGAAACTTGCATGACAACTTTCCTTTAAGTTAGGTCAATCCCATATAAGGTCTTACAGGACTCAAAATCTTCCAGAAACCATTTTCTCCAATGGATAACATTCCAAGGCAAGCCACATCAGCTGACATTGGGATGGTTGTAAAATAGATCACAACTTTACAATCAAATGAAGTACTATTCCCTTCATAGTAGTAGAACACAGTGCTAGTTGCTGTCGTGTCTGACTCTTTATGACCCTGCCAGGATGTAGACTGCCAGGCTCCTCTGTCCGTGGAATTCTCCAGGGGACATTCCCCACCCCAGGGATAAAACCAGAGTCTTCTGCATTGCAAGTATTCTTTACTGACTGCATTCTTTACCAGCTGAGCAACCAGAGTTCAATTCAGTTCAGTCGCTCAGTCGTGTCCGACTCTGTGACCCCATGAACCGCAGCACGCCAGGCCTCCCTGTCCATCACCATCTCCCGGAGTTCACTCAGACTCACATCCATTGAGTCAGTGATGCCATCCAGACATCTCATCCTCTGTCGTCCCCTTCTTCTCCTGCCCCCAATCCCTCCCAGCATCAGAGTCTTTTCCAATGAGTCAACTCTTTGCATGAGCCACCAGAGGAGCCCTTCATAAACTCATTCAAATTATTTGCCATTTCCTAATGGAAAATACATACTAGTGCTTTTCTGAGGATAGTGTTTCAAGTTTTAGTCATTTTATTGCCATATTCTTAAAATTTTTAATAAAAGCATATTAATAACATGATATCAATGTAATTTGCATTAAGACTCAACATTTCTGAAAGCTAAGAAATACTTGGAATACAAACAAGTATATTCATTTGTCTGTTGAATCAGTGTCACATTTGTGATTCATATTTCATGCTAATCAGATATGAATAATGAGAGAAATTCCTAATTTAACAATGGCTGACATTCTCCAAATTACTTTCCTTAAACTTTACCTCCCTAGGTGACTGATCACATTGCTAATCATGTATAATGATAATGACTTTTTGTGTCATTGGAGAATTTGCTACAGATGATTAATTAACTTTATAAAGTGATTACTAGTTAATTTACAAGGAATTTGTGAGAAATGTTTAGTGCCCTGAATTTGTCAAAGTGAAAGAAAATTGATCCTTAAAGTAAGGATCTTACTTTAATTAAGATTCTTTCTTAATTTATCTATAATTATTGTACCATTGCCCAACACTTGTATATTTTAATAACAAAGATTTATTGTTAAATATAATTTATTTAGCTATACCAGTACTCTTTCCTGGAAAATCCCATGGATGGAGGAGCCTGGTAGGCTGCAGTCCATGGGGTCTCTAAGAGTCGGACAAGACTGAGTGACTTCACTTTCACTTTTCACTTTCACGCATTAGAGAAGGAAATGGCAACCCACTCCAGTGTTCTTGCCAGGGACAGGGGAGCCTGGTGGGCTGCCATCTCTGGGGTTGCACAGAGTCAGACATGACTGAAGCGACTTAGCAGCAGCAATATATACTTAAGTAGCAATAGGACCTATGCCCAAAATCAAGTTCTAAAGCTGAGCACTGCTTTAAGTTCTCATTTTTGAAAAGTGTGGTTCTCCTAAAGCTTATCAAGACCCAGCAACTGATACCCTAATGCCTGAATCTTACNATATATACTTAAGTAGCAATAGGACCTATGCCCAAAATCAAGTTCTAAAGCTGAGCACTGCTTTAAGTTCTCATTTTTGAAAAGTGTGGTTCTCCTAAAGCTTATCAAGACCCAGCAACTGATACCCTAATGCCTGAATCTTACAATATTTATACAGTATAAAATATGAAAACCTCTTAATTGAATAGAGATATATTATTTTTCTAACATATACTACCTGAGTATATGTTAGCGGGCTTCCCTGATAGCTCAGTTGGAAAAGAATTGGCCTGCAATGCAGAAGAACCCTATTCGATTCCTGGGTCAAGAAGATCTGCTGGAGAAGGGATAGGCTACCCACTCCAGTGTTCTTGGGCTTCCCTTGTGGCTCAGCTGGTAAAGAATCTGCCTGCAATAGAGACCTGGGTTCAATCCCTGGGTTGGGAAGATCCCCTGGAGAAAGGAAAGGCTACCCACTCTAGCATTCTTGCCNAGAGACCTGGGTTCAATCCCTGGGTTGGGAAGATCCCCTGGAGAAAGGAAAGGCTACCCACTCTAGCATTCTTGCCTGGAGAATTCCATGGACTGCATAGTCTCTGGGGTAGAAAGCAAAGAGTTGGACGCAACTGAGCAACTTTCACTTTACCTAAGTTTAAGAATATTGACATCTCTAAATCCCCTTTACTCTCATTGGCCACTTCATTTTATAACTGTTACAGGCCCACATCATTTATGCAAATCTCTATATTTTTCCAAATGCAAACAGGTTGGGAGAAATGTTTTTAAAGCACTTTCTATAGGGTCATCTCAGCTCTAACTTTGGGTCCGTGTATAGCAGGGAGGTATTATATGCAAATTTTATATTTCTCTTTAAGGGAACCAGAAAATAGTGCCCTTTTTTAAAAATTACATCATCTGTATAGCCAACATAAATTTTGTTTTTAAAGTTCAGACAGGCAGGGAAGAAATTAGGATAAACTCTATAAGAAAAAAGATGAGTAGAAGTAGAAAAGGAAGAATGAGTTTTAAACATTCCTAGCTGATGCAGAGTGAAATACTTTACCTGGTAACAACTAAATTAAATATTCCAAGTCTTTGACTTTAAAGAATTTATTAAATATCTGATACAAACACACTCATGCCGACACACAGAGATGCAGACAGGTAACAAACCCCACCACTATCATGCTCACTCACTATTTCCCCACCCAGCACCCACTTGCCCTTCTTAAAGGGAACTCTTAATTTATCATCTTGCTTCAACATGGGGAGGGGCCAGGACCTTCGCAATCTCAGCCCTTCTACTTCAGAGTCTCTCTTCCACAGACAGAGCCTGTGACCCAGACCTAACCACTTCCTTGTCTCTGTGATGGTTCACTTGAGGCAATGAGACAGTTCTGAGCATTCTGTTTGAATGACTTGGAAACGGCCCTCCCCCTCTCCCACTGTGCTTGCCGCCAGGAGGATGTAGAGGGTGGAGCCATGACTGTCATTTCGCCTCCAAGGGGGAAGGTCTGAAGCTGTTAGGGGACACCATGGAGACCTGAAATGAAGCCAGAATTGAGAGAAGAGAGCCACATCCTGATGACAGCATGAGAACTCCAGATCTAACCATTTTTGAAGCAGGATTTACCTCTGAACTTTTCAGCTGTAAGAACCAAGACATTTTCCCTCCTTTTTCCCCTTAAACCAGTTGATTTCTTGAGTTCATTTGTTTCATTTGTTATTTGCAACTGATAGAGTCTTAATAGATAAGTCAAGACTGACATTCTAATGATGAAATAAGAAATGCACAGAATGCTCAAATGGCCCTCTTAGTCACACACCAAGTGTGTCTACCTTCTTCATGTGATTTGTTGTTCACAAGGTTTCAGTAATCTTATTAAATGGGTACAAATTTAATATTGTAATAAATATATAATTTATCCATTAAATCTGATGTATTAAATACTTTACATACATCATTTACAAAATTTTTTCATACATATTTTTTAAATATGTACATATTGTTAAATATGTCCTTACTGCAAAACTCAGACTTAAATTGAAGAAAACCACAAGAACATTCAGGAATGACCTAAATCAAATTCCTTACTATCATAAAGAGGAAGTGATAAACAGATTCAAGGGATTAGATCTGATAGACAATGTGCCTGAAGAACTATGGATGGAAGTTCATCACATTGTACAGGAGAGTGGCCACTGCTGAGTTTTCCAAATTTGCTGACATGTTGAGTGCAGCACTTTCACAGCATCATCTTTCAGGATTTGAAACAGCTCAACTGGAATTCCATCACCTCCACTAGCTTTGCTCATAGCAATGCTTTCCAAGGCCTACTTGACTTCACATTCCAGGATGTCTGGCTCTAGATTAGTGATCACACCATCATGATTATCTGGGTCATGAAGATCTTTTTTGTACAGTTCTTCTGTGTATTCTTGCCACCTCTTCTTAATATCTTCTGCTTCTGTCAGGTCCAGACCATTTCTGTCCTTTATCGAGCCCATCTTTGCATGAAATGTTCCCTTGGTATCTCTAATTTTCTTGAAGAGATCTCTAGTCTTTCCCATTCTGTTCTTTTCCTCTATTTCTCTGCATTGATCACATCTGCAAAGACCCTATTACCCTAAACGGCCACATTCACAGGTCTCGGGACTAGGATTTGAGCAGCTCTTCAGAGGCCACAATCCGGCCCCATAACAGAGATCTTCACCCTTGTTTCTCTCCAGCCCTTCTTGGTCTGCTGATGACATTCACAGAAGCAAAGCGTTTCTGCCCTGAGCTTCATTTACTAATTACTAACCCGGGGATTTTTGCAGCGACTAATACCTGCGTCCAGTGATTCTTATTTTGGCCAGCCAAAAATCATCTCTGTTATTTCACTAACACTTTGCGGGTTATTACATTCAATAGTGTACCTAACACGCCCGTAAAGTCTTCTAGTTTTTGGGAAATGCTATCTCCAATCCACTCTTCTGTAGAAAGAAGCAAAGGCATATTCTCCAGCACCACGAGTTTCATTTTCACTCTCCGTATCAGAATCAATCACTAGGCTTTTGGTCCTTTTCTTGGTCTTAATACTCACATCATCTACATCAGAACTATATGCTGAAGAACTACCATCTTCTGAGACCCTGGAATATGACTCACTTGGACAATCAGATACAGGAGCTGCATAAAATTCACCGAAAAATTCTTCTTCGATCAAAATTTTGCAATGTGTCATTTTCGAACATGTTACCTTTATAACATACACAAGGTCGAAACAAAAACCTAATGAAGCAACAATGTGAATGATAACGGCGATCACAAGTTGTCTAATGAACCCTTGATCAATTTTAAGGTCTGACAACTTTGCCCAGAGATGTTAACTGTAACATCCTCTAAAAACACATTAAGACAGCTCCGGTCAAGAATGTGTTAAGTGCAGAGTCAATTATCCACAGACTCCTGCTACTGAGAGGGGAGAGGGGACACGGGGAGCTGCCTGTCCCCTGTCCCCGCTGGGGCCACCCCCGCTTGTTATGAGCCTCTGCTCACAGGCTCACTGACCCGGCACAGGTCAAGCCCGTGGCCATACGCCCGGGGACAGAGTCACAGGCTATATCCGGCTCCAGCCAGGCCAGCAGGACACTGTCCTCTTTGTCATAATCCCCCCGGGTGCCTATAAACAGCCCGAGTGGCGGAACAGCTCTTCCGGGCCCTCGCTCTCGCTTCAGAAGAATTATGTCTATTTTGCAGCAGGGAATTTGCGGCTACAAAGCCCATGTCTTTGATTACACAGCACCTGTCAAAGGAGACCTTTTCCACTCACCGGCAGGAGAACTTTGATGGCTTGAAGTGTCAGAGGAGATCTATGCCTCTCCCTTCATGGCTGCTACTCAGCCCGGATGGAGCCTGGAAGCCAGCTGCTCCAGGGACAGCCACAGGCCGCCGGGGACTCGATCCGGCAGATGAGACAGCCAAAGCCAGACTCCAGGGGCGCGAGCGTGGCACAGGCAGAAATAAATCCCCCCTTCCCTGGTCTCAGCTTCTGGTTTCACTCTTCCGCCCAATGCACTCCTCCACGAGTACTTGGTGACAAATGTGTGCACACTCAGATGACCCGTGACGCTTCACAAGGTCCTTCCTCACATGTTATCGAGTGTGATTCTTAAAGCAAACCTGGAGATTGATGAGGGAGACACTGCCATCCCTCGTTCAGAGAAGGGGACAGGGCTGAGCCCGGCTGAAGGTCACCGAGCTAAGAGGGGACAAATGACCTAGGTCTCACCACCGATCTGCACACGGAGGCTTAAAGGGTGCTGAACATCACTGTAGGGGAGAGGGGGTGGGGGGTTTCTCTTTAAATAAATTTAAGCAGTCAGAAAGGACTGAAAACATACCCCAAATCCAGAGAGTAGAATCCATCCCATAGATCAGGAGTCGGGCTTCCCAGGTGGCTCGGAGGGTAAAGAATCCACCTGCAATGCAGGAGATGTAGGGGACGCGGGTTCAACCCCTGGGTCAGAAAGACCCCTTGGAGGAGGGCATGGCCACCCACTCCAGTATTCTTGCCTGGAGGACTCCACAGACAGAAGAACGTGGTGGGCTACAGTCCATAGGATCACAGAGAGTCGAACGTGACTGAAGCGACGGGGCGCGCACACACACACGTACACACACACGTCAGGAGTCAGTCAGCTACGGCCCGGGGCCCAAGTTTGGTCCCTGGCTGAATTCAGTCAATAAGCTTTACTGGAACATAGGCGCATCCGTTGTGTATTTTCTATGGCTGCTTGTTGGCTGCAAGGGCAGAGCTGAGTAGCTGCCACAAGACTGAAATATTTGCTGTCTGGCCCTTTACAGTAATGGTTTGCAGACCCCTCTCTAGATGATGGCTGGGAGGCAGAGGATAAATTCGGGCAAGTCCAGCCCCAGGCGCACACCCAGGACCTTGCATGCGCATGACAGCAAATCTGAAGCTCTGTGCCAGGCTCGTTCACAGTGGGGGCATCCAGATCCAATCCCCAACGGAGACAAGCAAGGGCTGAGTCAGGCGCCAACTGCTTGGGCACTAACCTCCACTGGCTCTGTGTTCCGGATGGCTGAGCCTGTGTTCTGGGCGGAAATCGGCTGCCTTTAATAGGAATGAAGCATCAGATTGAGTTTGCTTTCCAGCCTGAACCTCCAGGGCTACCGCAGTCCCTAAAGTTCCTCGCAACGCGCTCAGAACCCGTGCTCCAAATTGGATCACTCCAACACTGGGAACAATAAAAGCCGTCGATGGAGCCAGTCCAGCCGTGAGGACGCAGCCTCACAGGGCCTTTTACCGCTGGAGAAATCAGATCAACCTCTGCCTTTGAAGGGTCCCCCTGCTCACATTTTCACCAGGTGGATATTTTTAAGCCAGTTCAAAGTGAGGAACAACATCCAAATTGAATCAGACCGGGCTAACCTAGAGAAACGGACCTTCCATTCTCAGGCAGGGCCGGAAAAGAGGGCAAGGCCGGGGAGAAAAGGAGTCCCTTTGACGCCACTTGCCAATCACAGTCATGGTTGGCGCCCTTCATTGCGACACTCGAGAGTTCATGCAGGACCTACACTGAGAAGATAACCCAACCAGAGCCCTGGATCCCTACCCCGTCTTGGGGCCTCTGCTTCCTCATCTGCAAACGAGACTCAATCCTCGTTGTTTTGGAAGGCGGCTCACCTTGGAGCCAGAGAGCTGGACTTGCAGCTGGAGACCTCGGGGCTACAGTCAGACAGTCTGAAGCAGAGCCACCGGCCACCCCAGAGACAGGATGGGACACACAGGACTCGGGACAGGATGGGCTGAGGATGCTCAGGTGCCCTGACTGGAGGGAGGCGGAGGGGAGGCAGGGCAAGCGAAGCAGGCGGGGCAGGGTCTCACTGAAACCAGAAGTGGGATCCGGCTGCTCTGAAACGCTCCAAAGCCAATATACAGAGGCAAGGTCGGGGGAGAGGAAAGTTTGCTCTGTTTCAGATGTTGGCAACCGGGGGCTTCCAGGTGGCTCAGGGGTAAAGAATCTGCCTGCCAATGCAGGAGACACTGGAGGCCCGGGTTCGATCTCCGGGTCGGGAGGATCCCCTGGAGGAGGGCATGGCAACCCACTCCAGTATTCTTGCCTGGAGAATCCCATGGACAGAGGAGCCTGGCGGGCTACAGTCCACGGGGTCGCAGAGTCAGACACGACTGCGCTTGCATGCTCAGCACGCACAACCAGGGGGTGGGGTAGGGGCTGGATGCCTGTGGGAAAGCAGACTCCCCACGCACAGCCGCCTCAGTGAGCTAGAGCTTTTACTGGCGGAGGGAGGAAGCTCCATGCAGAAAGAGCAGTCAGCTCTAACAGTCGTCTTGAAACTGGCCATCAGTGGTCTGACCGGCCTTACCTCGATTGTTTTAAGTGCAGTTAATCTTCCGTACCAGGGTCGGCTTGTTCCCCTTTCCTTGAGGCCAGTTCTCAGAACTGCAGCCGCTTACGTCATGGCTAGAGTCTGGTCCTCAGGTAGTTAACTTCGCCACCCGGTGAGGGCTTCAGTGTCTATAAGACAGCCCACAGGATATGGCTCAGAATATCATCTACAGCCCTTGAGAAGGAACCACAGGTCCTCGCCCGTGCTTAATGACTTAACTCTTATTATTGGGTTTCCTTTGACTGCTTTCCTTTGTTTCTGTATTTTCTCACGTCTGTGACTAAACTCATTCTTTGGCGAAAGTTTTTCCACAGACAAAAGGCAGGAAGAGGACATGGGGGACAGGGCCTGTTCCGTTTCAGCACCAGCTCCCATCTCTGGGCCGGTTCTCCCAGACCAGCCCCTTCTGTCTCTTCTCAGGCTCGTTTATCTAAGCCAAACCTTTCTGCTTGAAACCATTGCAGCTGCATCTGCGTCACTTACCACCTAAAGGATCCTGCCCAGCACTTCTCTGGCTCAAAGCTGACTCTCCCTCCATAAGGAAGTAAAGAGGATTTAAGTCTCACCCTATTCAAATGCAAGGCCCTCAGCCCGGTTTCTCTTGGGTTGGAGTGTTTTGTTTCTCTCTGTTGGGTTTCCGGCAAAGGTTGTTCTCATCCACTCAGGGCTGGAATGGCCCCTGAGTGTCCGTGGGGAGAGGATGACCATGCCCAGGCCTGCCTCTAAGTTGACATCCTGCCTCCCTCCTGTCTCGCGGCAGCAAAGCCCCATGACTCGGCATCTTTGCCAGTCCTCTTCTCTAAAAATAAACACACCGTGAAAGAGGCGGCCCAGGAAGGAGCAGGCTTCCCCATGGTGTGAGTCTGGCTTGGCTCTGGTCCTTGACCTGCGTGGACAGTGCTGCTTCTGCCAACGATGGTCAAGGCCAGAAGCTGGCCTCCGCGTGGTCCTCTGTGTGCTGCATGCCTCACGGGTCACACTCCCCGCCCCACTCCGTGGTCCAACCAGACACTGTCTTCCTGTCCAGGGGCTGCCCCGAGGAAGCACACAGACGGGGGCAGCTTAAACAATGGAAGTGCCCTGTCTCACAGTCCTGGAGGCGGGGGGTCCGCTAGCCAGGGCGGCTTCTCCTGAGGGCTCCTTGCTGGGCTTGTGGGCGGCAGCCTGCTCCCCGCGTCTTCACTGCTTCCCTCTGTGTCTGCGTCCTGAAGCTCAGTTGCTTCAGTCGTGTCCAACTCTGCGACCCGGTGGACTCTGGCCCGCCGGGCTCCATCTGTCCATGGGATTCTCCAGGCAAGGATACTGGAGTGGGCTGCCACTTCCTCCTCCAGGGGTTCTTCCCGACCCAGGGGTCGAAGCTGCTTCCCTTACATCTCCTGCATTAGCAGGCGCGTCCTTCATCACTAGCACCACCCGGGAAGCCCTGTGCCCCGAGTTCCCCTAAAATAAGGACGCAATTCACATTGGATGAGAGCCCACCCTCCACCCTAACTCTGACTTAATTATCTCTGTCAAAACCCTCCCTCCGAAGCAAGGTCACACCGAGGGACCAGGGGTTAGGACTTTAACACCCGAACTGGGAAGGATAAAACCTTCCCCTCACGACCTTCTTTCTCCCTGCCCACTCACCACCCCCACACCCACCTCTCGGCCTTCCCACATGCTATTTCCCCCTGTCTGTCCTCAGTTCAGTTCAGTTCAGTTCATTTCAGTCACTCAGTCGTGTCCGACTCTTTGCAACCCCATGAATCACAGCATGCCAGGCCTCCCTGTCCATCACCAACTCCCGGAGTTCACTCAGACTCACGTCCATCGAGTCAGTGATGCCATCCAGCCATCTCATCCTCGGTCGTCCCCTTCTCCACCTGCCCCCAATCCCTCCTAGCATCAGAGTCTTTTCCAGTGAGTCAACTCTTCGCATGAGGTGACCAAAGTACTGGAGTTTCAGCTTTAGTATCATTCCCTCCAAAGAAATCCCAGGGTTGATCTTCTTCAGAATGGACTGGTTGGATCTCCTTGCAGTCCAAGGGACTCTCAAGAGTCTTCTCCAACACCACAGTTCAAAAGCATCAATTCTTCGGTGCTCGGCCTTCTTCACAGTCCAACTCTCACATCTATACATGACCACTGGAAAAACCATAGCCTTGACTAGACGGACCTTAGTCGGCAGAGTAATGTCTCTGCTTTCAAAATGCTGTCTAGATTGGTCATAACTTTTCTTCCAAGGAGTAAGTGGCTGTCCTCACTTCCTGCTAAATCCAACATATTCCCCAGCTCAGAGCTCAAGTACACCTTTGCAGGAGTGCCTGCCTCCCTGACCCCAGGCCAGGGCTGGACCAACACATGTGCTAAGGCCCCCCGGTCCCTGGAAAGCATCAGGGTCTGGTCTGTCTGTTCTGGGACCACCTAGGGACTGCGCCAGCATTGTACAGGCTCTGTTCCCAAGGCTGCTCAATGAAAGCATGAATGAACGAGCCAGTGCCTCACTGCGTTTTCCCTAAAGAAGGCAGCAGAGGAACCTTTGCCAACAAAGGTCCTTATAGTGAAAGCTATGGTTTTTCCAGTGGTCATGGACCAATGTGAGAGTTGTCAGTAAAGAAGGCTGGGCACCGAAGAATTGATGCTTTTGAACTGTGGTGTCAGAGAAGACTCTTGAGTGTCCCTTGGACTGCAAAGACATCAAATCAAACAATCCTAAAAGAAATCAACCTTGAATATTGATTGGAAGGACTGATGCTGAAGCTGAAGCTCCAGTACTTTGGCCGCCTGATGCAAAGAGCTGAGTCATTGGAAAAGACCCTGATGCCGGGAAAGATTGAGGGCAGGATGAGAAGGGGGCGACAGAGGATGAGATGGTTGGATGGCATCACCGACTCAATGGACATGAGTTTGAGCAAACTCCGGGAGACAGTGAAGGACAGGGAGCCTGTCGTGTTGCAGTCCATGGGGTCACAAAGAGTCAGACACAACTGAGCGACTGAACAACAGAGCAACCACAAGTCTGCCCCGTCCTCTCGCAGCCACTCTCCCAAATGCCATTAAAACCACGTCCTGGAGTGGCCAGGGTGTGGCCACTGAGCTTCCAGGGAGTGGTCCAGACCAAGGAGAGGGCCGAGGTTTCCCATGCAGCCCAGGTCCTCTCGCACAAGCCCTGGGGGCCTTCTCCGTCCTCACTTCCCATCTGTGAAATGGGATCATAACATGCCCTGGGGCTGCTGCGAGGACAGAGGAGCAGATAGTGTGAAGGGCTGGGGAGGGTACTGGCTCGGAGGAGGCACCAAAAACGAGAAGGCAGGCAAACCATAGTTCCCACCAGCCTTCCGTGCAGGCCCTCGCATATCCTCGAGGCCAGCGGAGACGAGGCTGCCGCTCTCCTGTCGTGGCTGTCAGCGAGGGCCCTGAGGCTTGGTCAGCAGACTCTGGCACGGAAACCCTGCTGCTCATCAAGGAAGCTTCTAGGGCCCTTTTCATCCTGCCCCAGGTGATTTCTTGGGGGCTCCTCCCTCGATTAGCAACTGTTAGAATCTGCCCTTTGGAACTCAGGGAAGGTCGAGGAGCCTAGAGTCTTGCCTACAAGAAATGGGCGGCGGGTTGGGGCTGTCTCTTATACAAGGGCAGCATACAGCCAACTTCTCCCACCTTATGGGGGTGTCAGAGTCTGCAAAACAGCTCAAAGAGATTGTTACATGTGTCCCTCGGGGGGAACCAGGACTCCACCCCAGGGTTTCACTGTTGTCTCTCTTGACTCTTTCTCCCTTGTCTAGCGCCCCCTTCCTTGTCTAGTTAGCAACTGTTTGAACCTGTCTGATGGAACTCAGGGAAGGTCAAGAAGGCTGTTTCCTATAAACAAGAAATGGGGGATGCAGACCTGCTTTTGTGTCCCGGAGCCGCACAGGGTCCTGCTTGGTTTCAGCCTCAGCCTCCAAGTCCCCAGCCGCGCCCTCTGCTCTGTCCTGAACCAGTGGTGGAAATGAGCCCATGAGAGCACCCTGAGGGCTCAGCTGGGATTCTGCAGAACCATCCTTGTCTAGCTCCCACTCTGGCTGACCCTACTGGGATCTTGGGCTCCAAAATCATGGCAGATGATGACTGCAGCCATGAAATGAAGACGCTTGCTCCTTGGAAGAAAAGCTATGACCAACCTAGACAGCATATTAAAAGCAGACATCACTTTGTCGACAAAGGTCCCTATAGTCAAAGCTATGGTTTTTCTCGTAGTCGTATACGGGTGTGAGTTGGACCATAAAGAAGGCTGAGCACCAAAGACTTGATGCTTTCAAACTGTGGTGCTGGAGGAGACTCTTGAGAGTCCCTTGGACTGCAAGGAGATCAAACAAGTCAATCTTAAAGGAAATCAACCTTGAATATTCATTGGAAAGACTGATGGTAAAGCTGATACTTTGGCCACCTGATGCGAAGAGCTGACTCACTGGAAAAAAGACCCTGATGCTGGGAAAGATTGAAGGCAAAAGAAGAAGAGGGCAGCAGAGGATGAGATGGCTGGATGGCATCACTGACTCTATGGACATGAGTTTGAGCAACCTGCGGGAGATGGTGAGGGACAGGGAAGCTAGGCGTGTTGCAGTCCATGGGGTGGCAAAGAGCTGGATACATCTTAGCGACTGAACAGCAACAATCCCTGGCTAGCACCCAGTCTGGCTGTCGCTGCCAGGGCAGTAAGTGCCCCTTCTAATCAGGTCCATCCAGGGGCTGCATAAGGAGATAAGGTGTCACCGAGACGCCTGCCTTGGCTTCATGGCTGTCAGCTGCACCATCCTCTGCGCCCCAAACCCAGCCTCTATCAGACTGGCCACATGGCCACTCGAGAGCCGACTTGGTCCACCTCCAGGGCGACGGGCTTATCCCCTCCTGCAGTCAGCCCCTGACCCGGCCCCCGACCCCCATCGGCCAGGCCCTGCCAGCTGAACGACCTCCCCTGGTTGTCAGGGATATCCATCCACAAAGGCAAGACCCCAGAGAATAAGTAAGAACCAGGCAAGTGGGCAAGACAGAGGGTCCCTGAAGTGCAGGAACCAGTTAACACCTGGCACACAAAACAGTTCCACTTACCATAGCATCCAGAGACGGCCCACCAGGGACAACTCTAGCCAAGCAGGCAAACTTGCACGCTGAGAACTACGTATCCCTGCAGAAGGACACTAAGGAAGAAAGACCTAAGTAAACAGAAAGACACCCTGTGTTCCTGGATTGGAAGACTTAGTATTGTTAAGATGACAATCCCACCCTATTTTGAAATCCAATGCAATCCCTACCAAAATCCCAACAGCAATTCTTACAGAAATATAACATCCACCCTAAAATTCATACGGACTCTCAAAGGACCCTGAAGAGCCATAACAATCTTGAAAAAGCAAGAACAAAGTGGAAGAATTTACTACGAAGCTACATAGAGTGTGATGCTGGCACACAGCCTAGACACACAGAGCCCAAAATACACCCTCAGCCAACAGTGAACTGGTGTTCATTCAGTGGGGAGTAGAGTGAGCCTCCCTGGTGACTCAGATGGTAAAGCATCTGCTTGCAACATGGGAGACCCAGGTTCGATCCCTGGGTCAAGAAGATCCCCTGAAGAAGGATATGGCCACCCACTCCAGTATTCTTGCCTGGAGAATTCCAAGGACAGAGGAGCCTGGCGGGCTACAGTCCAGGGGGTCTCAGAGAGTCGGACATGACTGCGCAACTCTCACTTTCCCCTTTTCAAAAACTGGACAGTAAGAGCGAAGGGAGAATCAACACCACAAGAGCTCAAGGTCACTCCACTGGTCACTCAAGGTCACTCACTGGTAGCTGGTCTCAAGGGAGCTCAGTGAATGCGCTGATGAATGACGGTGTGCCTGGAAGGCTCAAAGATTAATGAATCACAATGAACAAAGGAGAGAAGAGAAGCGGAGCCAGCAGTGAAACGAAACTCTTAGTCTTTTAGTCCTGTCTGACTCTCTGCAACCCCATGGAAAGCAGCCCTCCAGGCTCCTCTGTCCATGGGGATTCTCCAAGCAAGAATGCTGGAGGGGATTGCCATGGCCTCCTCCAGGGGATCTTCCCAACCCAGGGATGGTACCCACGTCTCTTATGTCTCCTCTACGGGCAGGCAGGCTCCTCAGCAGCCTGGGAAGCCCCCTGAGACATCTGTGCCAACAATAAGACCCCTCAGAAGTGCTCAGGACCTTAACACATATGGGCTCGTTCCCCCTCCCTGATCTCTCAGAGCATCATTTTAAAATCATCGTCTTGACCCCGGGGGTCATCAAATCAGTTCTGTAAGCTATGATCGACACATTTCTCCAATAACATGAAGCAGAACCATATAGGAAAAGTCCACGTGCTTCACAGAGGATCCCATCCTCCCCTCCAGGCTAAGGATCCTGCCTCGAAACAGGCAGGGGTGCTGATCTACATGGGAGGAACCGGGAGAAGCTCTGAGATTCTGCTCTCAGCCACACACTTTATTTATTTATTTTTTGACAGCTTGATTGAGATAGAATTCACATTCCATGTAATTCACCCTTTGACAGGGTACAATTCAATGATTTGGGGTATATTCACAGAATTTTGGAAACATCACCGCAATCAATTTAATAATGTTCCCATCACCCCACAAAGAAGCCCTGGGCCCATCAGCGGTCACTCCTGTCTCTCCTGCCCACAGCCCCTGTCAATCACTAGTCTAGTTCCTGTCTCTGTGGATTTGCCTATTCTGGACATGCCATTTGAAAGGAATCGTACAACATGTGGCCTTTTCGTCTGGCTTCTTTCACTGAGCATCAGGATTTCAGGGTTGATCCACCATGCAGCCTGAACCAGTATATTGCTCCTTTTTACTGCCAAATAGTATTCCTCCATATGGGGCTTCCCTGGTGGCTCAGCGGTAAAGAACCAGCTTGCGATGCAGGAGATTGGGGTTCGATCCCTGGGTCAGGAAGATCCCCTGGAGGAAGACATGACAAGCCCCTCCAGTATTCTTGCCTGGAGAATCCCATGGACAGAGGAGCCTGGCGGGCTGCAGTCCATAGGATCAGACACAGCTCAGCAACCAAAAACCCATCACCACATTCCGCCATATGGAGAGGCCACACTGTGTGTGTCCATCAGCTGCTGATGGACACCTGAGCTGTCTCCACTTCATGGCAATCTCGAACAAGGAGCAAAGACCTGGCACAGCCCTTAAACAAACATCAGTCTCTTCAGGGACAGTGCTCACACTCTGCTTCTGATCAAGCCAGCTAAGTGTTTACAGAAAGAATATTCTTTTCTTCCAAGGGATTTTTCTAAACAAGAAAATTAAGAGCAGCCTACAAGCAGGGCTCTCAGAAAGAAAATCTAAATAATAATTGTAGAAATGTGTCCTTGTGACGGGGCCTGAGCGAAAAATAAAACCAAGCCCAGCTGCACACAATAAGATTGAAATGCTGTGTGCGTCTCCAACAAAATTTCAAATCATTAAAATCTCATTATACTAATAATATGTTTTCTGGATTGACTTAACTAAAACACTCTCTTCCCCTAACAAAGTGGAGACGTTCCCAGAAATGGTCGCAGCGCTCTGAGTTTGAGGAGGAAGTGCAGTCCCCTGGGACACCTGGTCTCCCGGCCCATCTCTGCATGCTGTTTGCTGCCTGGACGCGATCGGACGACTGGCAGAAGTTATTGTTCTGGCCAAAGAATTCACTTAGGTTTTTTCATGAGATGTTATGGAAAAATCTGAATGAACTTTTTGGCCAGCCCGACACAACGACTGTGCTCTAGCTTCTGAGCTCTCCTCCCTCCACTTAGGTTCTTTTTTGAGTGTTTATTTTATTTTTTTACTTATTTGGCTGCACCAGGTCTTAGTCTCGGCACTCAGCATCTTTGACCTTCCCTGCGGCACGAGGGATCTTTAATTGCAGCATGCGGAACCTGACCGGGATTGAACCCAGCCCCCCGTATTAGGAGCGAGGAGTCTCAGCCATGGACCACCAGGGAAGTCCCTTCACTTGAGTTCTTCTCTCAAGTTTTCTTAAATAAATGCAAGCAACCATCCAAATATTAATAGGCCATGATGGTCTCCTTATATTTTATTCCTTCTGTTCGGTTCCTGCCGCCTGCAGTCTTCGCTTTCTGCACCTGTTCTGTGTTTGATGGATACAGTGGGGAGTGGCCACAATGGTAATTTTGATGAGACTGATGGTTTAAATCTAGGTAGAGCTCATGATGTGCGAGCCTAGGCATTCTCCTCAATTTTCACAATTATAATTTTCAAAGTGTGCAGAAACATATAAAGAACTTGACCGTGAACACCTGTACACCACTGCCTGGAGTCTAACATTTTTCTGTAATTATTTCACTATGTATCCATCGATCCATCACTCTGTCTAGCAATCTATCTGTTATTAGTTGCCTGTGGCTGCCTTAACAAACTACAGCAAATGCAGTGGCTTAAAACAATATATATTTATCTTAGAGTTCTGGGGGGTCAGCAGTCCAATTGACTTGGGTACCGATTCCACTTCTGAGCATGAGCTGTGATTCTAACACCAATTCCAATGTGTATGGGGGTTTTTGTCCACATCAAGCAATTCTAGAGCGCTGGCCGGCTGCCTAACAATTCAATTTCGCGCTCTCTGTATAAAATACATAACCAACAAGGACCTAAATTTCGCTGGCTAACACCCTGGTGTCAGGAGGGCTGTGTTCCCTCTGGAGGGTGTAGGAGAATCTGTTTCTTGGTTTTTCCAGCCTCTACAGGGGCCCACGTTCCCTGGCTTGTGGTCCTGCATCACTCCAACTTCTGTTTCCACTGACACATCTCTTTCCCTTATACAGACCTCCTGCCTTCCTCCTATAAGGACCCTGTGCCCATGGGGATAATCCAGGGTCATCGCCCCACCCAAGCCCCTCAACTCAATCACGTCTGCTAAGTCCTTTTGACCATGTAAGGTGATGGAGTTAAGGCTCTGGGTAACGGGATGTGGACATCTCCGGGGACATCTCTGTGATCAGCCTGCCACACCATTGTAACATTCATGCATTTTAGAGTAAACTGCAGACAGAGATACTCTGCCCCTAAACATACACATCTCTTTCTAGAGTGCTGTATTTATTTATAATTCTTTTTTTCAAGTTGAAATGTGCACACACTGAAATGCACATCAAGATAGAGGACATCCTCACAGTAACAGAAGATGCCATCTGCCCCTCCCAGCCAGGTTCCAGCCCACCCCAGAGGCAACCAGCAGAGATTAGCTGTGTCCATCTAGACCTCCTCCTCCTGAGAAACGGGGCTACGGTGTGCACTCCTTGGGCCTGGCTTCTTCTGCTAGACACAGCGGTTTGGAGAGTCGTGGTGCTGTGCACACGGGCCACCTGTTCCTTCTCACTCCCAGGAGCCCCGCCCACCTCTCCACCCTCCTGTTGACGGGCCCAAGCTGTCTCCAGGGTTAGGTTACCGTGAATAAAGCTGCTATGAACATTGTGCTACAAGGCTTCATAAGGACACCGGTGTCTATGTCTCTTGAGTATCTCCTATTGGAACTGCTGGGTCACAGGGAGGAGGGAGGTTTAGTTTTTCAAGAAACTACCAAACTGATGCCCTGCGTTTCGGCTCCACTGTAAACCCCAGCTCCAACGTGTATGAACCTTCCACCTGCTCCGCTTTCTCCCTAAATTGCGGTGGGATCGTTTCAGCCATACTGGCAGGCGTGGGGTGTGTCTCTCTGCTTCTAATCTGTGGCTCGTTTCCCAGGTGACCAATGATGCTGGCTGAGGTCTTTTCCAGATGCATGTTGGTCACTTGTATATCGTCTCGGATGGAACATCTGTTCAAACCTTTCTTCTTTTACTGGGTTGTCTTTCTATTATCAGTTGAAGGAGTTCCTTTTATATCCTAGACACCAGTCCTTTATCAGACATGTGTTTTGGAAATTGTGATAATTGGTGACTTACAATAAGAAATACATATGTCTGATCTTCATCCGAATTCCTGGCCCTAGATCCTAAACCCTAGGAATTTCCTAAGTGATGAGAGCAATAAAGGCATCTTATGTGAATGGGGCAACTCGTGCAAAGCCCCTAGGTACTCTAAGGATGGGGGGTGGAGGCCAGGGGAACCAACTATGTGGTCAGAGAGTTGATACTTGCAGGCACTCCACCAAACTTCCAGGGAGGAGAGAAGGGCTAGAGATGGACCTGCTCAGTCTCTAATGATCAGAGAGTTAATCACCCGTGCCTACATAATGAAGCCTTTATAAAAGCCCAGAAGGACTGGGTACAGAGAGGCTCCAGGTTGGTGAAAAAGTAGGTACTGGGGGGACACCCCTTCCCACATACCTCACCCCATGCATCTCTTCCATCCGACTGTCCCTGAGTTACATATCTTTATGATAAACCAGCAACCTACTGAGTAAAATATTCCTCTGAGTTCAGTGAGCTGCTCTAGCAAAGTAATCAAACCCAAGGAGGGGGTTGTGGAAACCTCAGGTTTATATCCATTTGGTCGAAAGCACAGGTAACAAGTTGAACTCATGGTCAGCAACCAAAGTCGGGGGCAGTCTCGTGGGATGGAGCCCTTGACTTGTGGCGTCCGGTGCCGTCTCTGGATGGCGTCTAAACTGAGTATTTTTCACTTGAGGTATTTACAATGTTGTGTTAGTTTTCAAGCATACAACAAAGTGGGGCTTCCCTGGCGGCTCAGACGGCATAGAACCTGCCTGCGGTGCAGGAGGCCTGAGTTCCACCCCTGGGTCAAGAAGATCCCCTGGAGAAGGAACGGCCACCCACTCCAGTATTCCTGCCTGGAGAAGTCCATGGACAGAAGCCTGGTGGCTTACAGTCCACGGGGTCGCAAAAAGTCAGAGATGGATGAAACAACACTTTGACTTCACTTCATACAGCAAAGTAATTCAGTTATACAAACACCTTTGTCTATTTTTTTCAGATTCTTTTTCTTCTAAGTTATTACAAAATATTGTTAGAGTTCCCTGAGCTATACTGTAGGTCCTTGTTTGTTATGTACTTTATATAGACAGGATGGGATTGAATTGTTGGGCAGCCGGCTAGCGCTGGAGAATTGCTTGATGTGGATTTAAAAAAAAACCCACACACATTGGAATTGGCGTCAGAATCACAGCTGGTGCTCAGAAGTGGAATTGGTACCCAAGTCACGGGAATATTTTATTCCACGCGATCGCTTGATCAGACCCAGCTGAACTTACATCATTTCATTGAATAACCCAATTCCCACCCCCCAAAATCCTTTGAGTTAAGTACTTTTTATAGAAAAGGAAACTGAGGCACGGGGTAGGGAAGTATCTTGCCCAGGTCCGGGCCCCCGAGAGCAGCAGGACGAGTTGCGACCCTCAAAGGTAGGTCCCCAGGTCAGCGGCCTTAACCACTGCGCAGACTGCCTCTTGCTCACACAGCAAATACACAAGGACCGTGATAAGTGCCCAAGAGCATTTCTTATCGTCTCTGGAGAGGGGATGGTGACACGCCAGGCCGGGGGACCCAGATGAGCCGGAAGCTGGTCACAGAGCCCATAGCCTCTGGGAGGAAGGCACGGGACGTGGTGGGCAGGTGGGCAGCACGGGGCTCCACCTTCAAGCCAGCGGGGCAGGAGAAAGAGCATGCGCGAGGGCCCCGAGCCAAGGCAGACGGGGGATGGGCCGGGCGTGGGCAGGCGACGGGGGGCAGCAGCGGCCTGGCCTGGGTCCCGGAGCAGCACGAAGCCGCTGCGGTTCTGCCTTCCTTCTGCAAATGCCAGCGAGTCCATTCAGCACAAAGTGGATCTCGTTTGCCTCCAGAGCATCTTTCTACCACTGGGGCTGAGTGTACCTCACGCCAGGAATGGTAATGACTTTGCTGCAGACCAGCCGGAAAGGTTACTGGCATCTGAATGACTCTTCCAGTTGACAAGGTTGGTGGAGATTTAGAGCCAAGGCTGCCAAGGTTTTAATCTCACCGGCCCAGTAGCATAACCTCCTGCAGAGGACTTGACTTCCTGGGCCTCTGTTTGCTCATCTGAAAAATGGGAATAACTAAGAAGTATCCACTTATCAGCTGTGCGTGAGGATTAACTGAGTCATGCGTGGAGTGGTTAGTGCTGTTCCTAGAATATCCCAGGTGCCAACAAGCCTCAGCTGTGAGCCCTGGCCTGAGAGGACTCTGTTCTGGGTAATTAAAAAAAAAAATCTTTCCCTCACTTCTTAGATGAATGCCTTTTAAGAGTGTATATATATACAGGTCTTACTTTAAAAGTAAGGTATGTCTTTCAAAGTTAAGACTTTACTTCATTCAGGTCTCACTTTGAAAGATAATATTAATTTTCAAAACAAAAAAACAGAGAGAGGAAGACACTTTGAGGCTTTGGGAAAGTTGTCCTTCCACGTCTGTTTATACCAACAATGAATTCTGACCACCACAAGCCTGGTGTCCTCTTCCCCAGCCTGCTCAAAGGATACTCTGCCCCCACACTTAAAGCAGCACCTGGATGCTTCTAGCGGACTCCGTGGTAACAGGAGAAGCAGCGAACAGCAAACACCAAGGGTGGCCTGGGCTCCATGAACCCGACAGCTGCTTCCGGGACTGCTGGATTCAAGCAAGCCCTGAGACTTCGGAAGCCGCCAGTCCCTCTTCACCTTGTCAATAACTCGATATTAAACTAAAAGCTTAGTGTACGCTTTAGTTGAGAAGATCCCCTGGAGTAGGAAATGGCAATCCACTCCATTCTTGCCTGGAAAATCCCATGGACAGAGGAGCCTGGCGGGCTACAGTCCGTGGGGTCGCAACGAGTCGGACACGACAGTGACTAACACTTCCTTTGCTTTTCAAACTAAAAGCTAGATCCTTTGGAACTGTAACTTTTCAGATGAAAGTATGAAAACAACCAGCTTATGAAAACAACAGGCGTCAACTGTTAAGATGGTGTTACTTGGGGAAACCGACATCCTTGACCTGCTCTGCTTGACGGGCAAGTAAAGCTTCAAGGACGGAGACAATCATTTTGAAACACCCAAGTTTGACAAGCAAGCATTCCAACTACTAACCTGCAAGCATAAGAATCTGCTCAGATTCGCCTCACATTTTGCTTCCGTAGGCCGCTGGCGAGGAAGCACCATCAGGGGGCCAGGGTGGGCGAGGATGGCTGCTGAGATGCTCTCACCCCCGAGGACCACTGAATCCCAGCTCAGAAACACCTGCTGCCCCGCAGACACAGGGATTTCCATTTCTCGGCAGCGCACACCTCAAGGGAGTGAGCACGACGCTTCCTGGCCGCACTTGGGCAGGACAAGAGGTAGGATCCCAACGTTCCCCGAAAGGCAAACAGCTTAAAGGGCCTGTGTCACTCTGACACCAACAGCCACTAGCACCTGCATGGGACACACCGTGAGAGCAGCAGCCCAGAGCTGCTGACATGATGCAGGACCAGAGTGGGAAGAGGCTTCTGTTCCGGGGAGGACACTCACTCGCAGTCAACCCGCCCATACTCACGCCAGGCTTGACTAACTTAGGCCCAGCATCCTCTCCCCAGCCCAGATGCAGCCTCAGAATCCTCCATAACACAGACAGTCATTACCATTTGAACTGTCAGGAGGAAACGGCCTGCCAGCCCGGCCCTACCAGGAACCAGCTCTGTGTCAGTATCATTCAGTTCAGTTCAGTTCAGTCGCTCAGTCGTGTCTGACTCTTTGCGACCCCATGAATCGCAGCACATCAGTATCATACCTTCAACATTATCAGTAACATTTGCTTCCCTGGTGGCTCAGACAGTAAAGAATCTGCCTGCAATGTAGAAGACCCGGGTTCGATCCCTGGGTTGGGAAGATCCCCTGGAGAAGGGAATGGCCACCCACTCCAGTACTCTTGCCTGGAAAATTCCAGGGACAGAGGAGACTGGTGGGCAGCATGGGGTTGCAAAGAGCTGGACACGACTGAAGAGACTTCGCACGCGCTTACGAGAGCTCAGTTGCTGATAAGACCTTCATCACATTTCCTCCTCACATCACCTAAGGGCAAGAGTCATCGTGACCCACGTGGGCTTGCCAGGCAAAGAGGCCGACAGACGCGGAGGAACAGGCCCTCAGAGCAAGGCCGCGAGTAGAGCTGGCTCCAGCCACCGGCAAGCCCCCTCCCTCAGAAACGCACCGCCTTTCCAGGAACCAGAGAGGCCTCGTAGCTCGGAAACGCAGAGCTGGTGTCTCCCCCACATTCTTCCAACTCGCAAGTGAGGACGTGACGCCCCAAGCTGTAACACAAAGACGGCAAACCGCACAGCATCGTCAAAGGGCACTCCACGACCCAGACGCTTGGAGAAAGAAGGCAGAAAATGAAAGCGCCCCTGGCTTCCAGGAGCCGGGCATGCGACGCCCCAGATGCCGTGAGCCCCAGAAACCGGAAGGTGCTAGAGCCTGCCCCTCGTTCCATTTGCTCTTCTAACCGGGAAGCGGCACCTCCTTTAACGCTACTAACACGGAGCATTCCAGCCATAAAAAAAAAGAATGAAATAAGGCCATTGGCAGCAATACGGATAAACCTGGAGATGGTCATACTGAGCGGAGCGAGCCAAAGACAAATATCATACGATGCTGCTTACACGCGGGATCTAGAAAAAATGATACAAATGAATTTTACTTACAAAACAGAAACAGACTCACAGGCACAGAGATCATATTTATGGCTACTAAAGGGGAGAGGGTGAGGATAAATTTAAAGTTTGAGATTAACATACACACATTGCTATATATAAAATAATCTAAAAAACCTGTATAGCATTGGGAACTATATGTAATATTTTATAATAACCTATAATAACTATATGTAATATCTTATAATAATCTCGGACAAGAATCCGAGAAAAGAATATAAGTATGTATATATATATGTGAGCTTCCCAGGCGGTGCTACCGCTAAGAACCCACCTGCCCATGCCGGAGACATAAGAGACCCTGGTTCGATTCCTGGGTCGGGAAGATCCCCTGGAGGAGGGCCTGGCAACCCACTCCAGTGTTCTTGCCCCTGGACCAGAGGAGCCTGGCGGGCCACAGTCCACAGAGTCGAAAAGAGCTGGACATGACTGAAGTGACTTAGCACACACAGGCATATATATATGTTGTTGTTCTTCCGTAGCTCAGTCACGTCCAACTCTTTGCGACCCCATGGACTGCAGCAAGCCAGGCTTCCCTGTCCTTCACTATTTCCCGGAGGTTGTTCAAACTCATGCCCATCGAGTCGATGATGCTATCCAACCATCTCGTCCTTTGTCATCCCCTTCTCTTGTGTATGTATGACTGAATCACTTTGCTATACACCAAAAATTAAGATGACATTGTCAGTCAACTATACTTTAAAAAATAAAGCAGCATTTCAATGAGTCAGAAGTGACCAAAAGCTCTTAGAATTGATCACAGTTCACATTTATATTCTCTTCCCCCAATAGCACTGAGTTCCTGCCAGCAGATTAACACCACTGGGTCAACAAATGTCTATAAGGCGCTCCTGGACTTACTAATGGGCTTCCCTGGTAGCTCAGCTGGTAAAGAATCCACCTGTAATGCAGAAGACCCTGGTTCGATTCCTGGGTCGGGAAGATCCCCTGGAGAAGGGATAGGCTACCCACTCCAGTGTTCATCAGCTTCCCTGGTAGCTCAGCTGATAAAGAAGCTGCCTGCAATGCAGGAGACCTGGGTTCGATCCCTGGGTCGGGAAGATCCCCTGCAGGAGGGCATGGCCACCCACCCCAGTATTCTTGCCTGGAGAATCCCCATCGACAGAGGAGCCTGGTGGGCTACGGTCCATGGAGTTGCAAAGAGTCAGACACAACTGAGCAATTAAGCACTGCATGGACTTACTAAATGTCTCTCCAGTCACTACATAATCTAGTAAATAATAAATATAGGAAGCAAAGCCATTTTTCATCTGAAACCTAAAAAGTCAGCGTATGGCTAATACAAGGAGAAAACATACTTTCTTCAGGTATATCTTTGCTGTGATGGAACCACACATTTTAAAACAAGAAAAGAGCTGGGTAAAAGTACCTGCCCTCTGCTGACCACAGCAGGGGGGAAATCCATCACACAGAGTACTTAAAATCCGCTCACAGCTGGCGCTTACCCACTTACATCCGCTAACCATCCTTTAATTATTCTGACGACTGGACAGGGAACGCGAGGGTAAGCAACTTCGGGATGTACGATAAATATTAATTTCATGGACTGGGGACAGGAATTCAAAGCTGAGCTCTTTTGATGAGTGTGGGGTTGCCAAGGCGACCTGACTCTCCTGGGACCACTCAGGTATAACCAAGATGCTAGGAGGACTACAGAGAGTTAGCTGAAAGGTAATGAACACAAAGTCATCACTCTGGGCCCAGCATCTCTACCAAAGCAAAGTTTCCTAGAGATTTCAGCAAATGGCCAGGAAAAAAAAAAAGCCCAGCGTGGGACATGCTGACGAGCCTGCGTGCTTTGCTCTGAAATGCCCCAGGTGCATCTGGACAAAGTGGAACAAACAAAGAGAAATGTTGGATCTGAAGATTATAAACAGAATAATAAGCAAAGGAAACCTGACAAAGCCCTACCAAGGCCCCCTGAAAGCCACTTCCTCTCAGCCACAGAGAGAGAGGAAAACAGGGGTGATTTGCGGTGATTCCCCAAGGAGTGTGTACATTACAGGGGCCGACAGACTGACCCCCTCTTGGACCAAGAGCAGCTCTCACGGCCAGAGGCAGCCCTGCTCAGAGAGGACACATGAGGGTTTGGAGCGAGGAACATGGCAGGGTCTGTTGGGAAGCTCACAGCCCACAGGATTCAGATAGGACCCACACTGACTTCTCTTCCCACTGGGTACATGGCCCCAGTCCCTCAACCGCTCACCTCCCTCCCCTTCTTACCAGCCACCCTCTTTCTCTCCTTGTACATCAGGAGGTCCAATCCACCTTCCCTATGATCTACAGTGATCAATCACTTCCTAAGGGTCTTGTCCCTCATCAAGGTGATCATGTCAGTAAAAAGCCCCAGGTAAGTCCCACCTCCCTGGACAAAGGGGACCATACTCAGTACAAATCCCTTCCCTTCGTCTTGCGGCAAAGGAAGACACTATTCCATTCTTATTTTCAAAGGTACGTGGGACAGTGTGCTGAGATCTGCCTAAAAGAGGATGTGGAAATCACTTCGAAGTCACCATCTGCCCCCAATAAGCTCTTTATGCAAACACCCCGAAAAGCTGTGAACTCCACACCTCCCCAGGTGCCTCAGCCCTGGGAGTAACTGGGAGCAGGGTCAGGGGCCCTGGAGAATGGCGGGGCCTCGTCTAACCTATTTGTATGCAAAGTTCCTTCCATCTCAGAGCAGCCTCTGGGTCGCTGCCTCTACATCAAGCCCTGCAGCTGCGGCTTCCTCACGTCTCAAGGATCTTGCTGCTCCCAGCCCCGTACACTGCCTCCAGGAAGCCCACCCTGCCTGCACCTACACTCCAGCTGTTTCCTTACCAGTCGCCCCAATCCAGTTCACTCCACACCAGACTCTAAAGTAGCAGGGATACTGATTGGACACTGGCGCCCACTATTCACCAAGGATGACAGGGTCCGGAGACCACTCCAGCCTGTCCTGAGGCTGACCACGGCCCACAAACCACACCACAGTCTGGCCGCTCTGAATGGCCTGCACTTCCCCAGTGGGACTAGCTGGGGCCTCCTTCACGGCCCCTCCAATTCAGACCGGGTATCCCCCCTGGGTATCCATCACCACACCTGCCTCCAGCCCCACAGCGCCCAGACTCCCGAGGACAGGCCTGGGTCAGGTCCCTGCAGGCCACCAGCTCCCAGCTGCCAGGTCAAGATTCTCTCCGGCTGTGTCCTTAGGTCCTGGGAGCTCCAGGAGCCTCTTTCCTCTGCTGTCCTGGGACGGAGGCGAGCAGGACTTCACCTCCCCACCCCCACCTCCCATCCATCTCCCACCCAGAGCGATTATGGAGGACTCAACTGCAATTTCCTCTGAACCTTCACGGAAGTCTTCTGTGTCTCCTCACTCTCTGTCCAGAGAGGAGGGGGTCTGCCAGGGACACCCCATCTATCTCCAGAACCCCTACCCCCCAGGTGACTCTGTGTTTGGGCCACACCTGCTTGTAACCAGCTGGCCCAGCACAGGTATCCGGCCCCCATGGGCAGTCCAGATTCTTCCCCTTAGGAAACTGAGCTGAGAGTTTGAAAGAAAGTGAAGTTGCTGAGTCATGTCCCACTCTTTGCAACCCCATGGACTGTAGCCTACCAGGCTCCTCCATCAATGGGATTTTCCAGGCAAGAGTACTGGAGTGGATTGCCATTTCCTTCTCCAAGGGATCTTCCCGACCCAGGAATCGAACCCGGGTTTCCTGAATTGCAAGCAGACTCTTTACAGTCTGAGCCGCCAGGGAAGTCCAAGCTGAGAACCACTGGTTTAAACTGCAGCTACCAGGTAAGGTTGTGTTTGCTCAACTATAAAGTGAGGGCAAAAGTACCGTCTTGCAGGTAACTTGTGGGCAGGTGAAAAGTCTTACGCTTGCCGGGCACCTCTGTCCAAATGCTCTTCTTACAGAGAAGGGTTGACGTGGGACGGTGTTTGGGGACAGCCCAGAGTCCACGCAGCTGGTCATTCTGTAAAGAACAGGGCGAACCGAAGGGAACACACTGGGGTCGGCAGAGCTGGTTTTGACTGAGAGTCTCTTCTGGAAGTTATTTAAAACCCAGAAAAGCAACTCAATACTTTCAACCCTCAGTGCAAAGCTGCAGTCACCTGGTGTCTCTTTAGATCTAGTCCTGAGGTTTCAGCCAATATCTTGCTTGTTTATCTCTACGCGTGCATCAAGGGCTCAGAAGACGACCAGGGTGAAGAAAAATCAGAAAACAAGTTGCAAGGCTGGAGAAAGTGTTTACCAAAGATGCATCTGATAAAGGATTTGTATCTAAAATACACCAAGAAGTCCTAAAACTCAACTACAGGAAATCAAACCACTTGATTTAAAGAGTAAGGGACTTCCCTGGCAGGTCCAGTGGTTAAGACTCCAAGTTGCCAAGGCAGGGGCACGGTTCAATCCCTGGTCAGGGAACTAAGATCCCACAGGCCACAAGGCATGGCCAAAACAATTAAAATAAAGGATACGTTAAAAAAAAAAAATGGGCCAAAGATCCAAGCAGACACTTTGCCAAAGAAGTTGTACAGATGACACGTGAGCCTAGAAAAAGAAGCTCCACATCATGTCATTAGAGAATGAGAACCTAAAACTGCTCTAAAAAATATAATTACAAGAAGAAAAGCAATCAGGGAACAGCAACTTCCTGAACACTTGCTTTCCCCAGAGAAGCAGCAGGCACAGAGCCTCTGGCTTGGCCGTGGTGGGCTCAGCTCTCACAGGCTGGCACTGGTCCCTGGGGTCTGAGCAGAGGGCGGAGGTCAAGGCAGGCGGGAACCTCTCAGGCAAACGGGTGGAGGGGAGCCCATCCAGGGCCTCCCGGCCCCAGAGCTGGACCCCTGCCTCTAAGGACTTTACACAGCTGCAAGGGCATCCGTCCCGGGGCGCCCCTCGCCCCGTCCTGGCACCCCCGTGGGGAGTCTTCCTCTGCGCCTGCTCTGCCCAGCTTGTAAGCCGAATGACTTTCGCGCGTGGCCCTTCATAGTCCCCGGGCTTTCTACGGGGAGTTTTGGGGTTTTTTAAGGGTTCCTTTCCACTTTTCCCAACACCCCAATGTTCATCACAGTTCCGTTTTCTAAGCCGGGCCACCACATGACGTGACTTGCTTCCCTCCCCTAGACTATCACAGCCTTAATCATGCTATGAATTCACCCAGGGCGCTTCCTGCAAGGGTTCCTCCAAACCCCAGCACACATTTCTGAACATGACCTCCCCTGGCAAGTGACAGGACGTTCACCCCCGAATACGTGCCTCGGTGCTTCTCACAGCCCCAAGCTCTGCAGGGTCAAATGCCCCACGCACCAAATCTCTAACTTCCCAGCAGTGCAGTCCTTGTCCCGGCGCCCTCCCCCTCACCTCCACCCATGCTACTGAACTCATCGTGGACTTTCTAACAAAAAGGAAATGAAACCCACCATGCAGCTGGCAGCGCCCGGCACACCTCGAATCACCATCTTCCCGACGGTCCCTGGCAGGCAAATGAGCGCCTTCCCATGGGGGGTCTGGGTGGGGCCAAGACCTGCTGCAAGTGAACCACATGAGTGGCAGAGAGGGCAGGTTGCCAAGGCAACAGGCCCAGAGGGAGACCAGCAACTCTCCATCAGTCATTTAGGACCTCATTCTCCAGCCTTCGCACCTCGGCCTCCCTCCCACTCCCCACTCCTGCTCCTCCCACAAGACAGGCAGAAGCCACGGAGCCCTTCCAAGGTCAGTCCTCTTGGAATTCCTGCATCCAAGCTTGATAACTGTTCGTGACCTTCTGTTTGCATGGGGCGGGGGGCACCACTGAGGGTGCCAGACACCCCAATCTTGAGAAATGAGGCAGGGGACCCAGCTAACTCACAGCAAAGCGAAAGCAGCTGGGAGTTCCCTGGCAGTCTAGGGGTTAGGACTCAGCGTTTTCACTGTCGAAGGCCTGGGTTCAATCCCTGGTCAAGGAACTAAGATTCCACAGACCGTGTGGTGTGGCCAAAACAAAACAAACAGAAAAAAAAAAAAACCCAGCTATATTACAGAAATACCTCTCTCCTGCTGCTGCTTCGTGACTATTTTGCTCGTCACTGGATGACTCTGACTCCTCGTGGTATATTCCAATTAAACCAGATTTGCCCTTGATTTTCTAGACGCATGCTAGTTCACAAAGGCAAACATTTTGCTTTGGAACTTGGGGCTAGTCCATGAGTTCAGGCATTTGCTCTTCATATTCCAAGGGAGTAAATGTCACCTATAAAAAGCTGTCATCATCCAGAACATTCCGCTGACTTGCTATTCTGTGAGAGATAGCTTTCCTGGTTCCTTCGGGTCTCAAACATCACCTGCTCTGAGGCCTTTCCCGGGCACCTCTCTGATTGCACTTTTACACCTTCTTCCTAGCAGATATTATTATAAATCTGTTTTATTTATTATGACTGAGTCCCTGGTCCACGAAAGAAGAGCCTTGTCCATCTTTTCTTCCTAGGGTCCCACGGCAGGCAATGAATGAATTGGAGACCGTATGACATTTGTGTTTATAATTGCCATAAGGAATAAAGAGGAACTGAAATGATTTTGGTGAGCATGACAGATCATTCCTGCTGCCCCTCTGATCTGCAGATCAGAGACGTAGCGGGAATGACCTAGGGTGGGGGAAGGCCATTTATCATCTCTTTTAGGAGGTGTGACTTGATGGATCCAGCCAGTCTGGATCCTAAATGTCAGGCTTCAGAGAGGAGTGACTCATCTGCTTTGTACAACTTGTCAACCGGAAAAAAATGCACAGCCTCAAAGTCGAGAGTTAAGTTTTACTTGGTGGACAAAACTGAGGACATAAGCCTGGGACTCGGCTAGCTCTGAGAGAGGGCTCCAGAAGAGGCAAGGGAGGAGCCAGGATATGCAGGAGGTTTTCCAACAAAGACCAGGGAATCCGAACATCAAAAGATCACTGTTAATTAAGGAAAACCAGATATTTCAAGTTAAAGCATTTAGTACTTTTCTCTGTACAGATGTGAGAGCTGGGCCATGAAGAAGGCAGAGCACCGAAGAATTGATGGTGCTGGAGAAGACTCTTGAGAGTCTCTTGGACTGCAAGGAGATCAAACTAGTCAATCATAAAGGAAATCAATCCTGAATATTCATTGGAAGGACTGTGCCGAAGCTGAAGCTCCAATTCTTTGGCTGACTCATTGGAAAAGACCCTGATGCTGGGAAAGATTGAAGGCGGGAGGAGAAGGGGACAACACAGGATGAGATGGTTGGATGGCATCACCGACTGGATGGACGTGAATTTGAGCAAGCTCCGGGAGTTGGCGATGGACAGGGAGGCCTGGCGTGCTGCTGTCCTTGGGGTCACAGAGAGTCGGACTCGACTGAGCGACTGACAACAACAGCCCGCGGGAAGCTGCCCAGCTCCGGGCTCGCTGAGGTCGCCCCTCGGGGTCGCCCGCAGCTCCTGGGGCCAGCCTCCAGAGCTTCCTGGGCTGAATCACCGGGGCAGGGGCTGCTCAGCAGGATTTGTCTCCATCCTGAATTTCCTCCTCCGGGCGCAATTCCACATCCTTTCAATTACTGATGTGGCAGACATTTTTTTCATTGATAAACTAAAGGTGAAAGGCCCTGCCCTCAGGGGGAACCATCTAATGTGGTAAAACTGTCCCTGGTGGGAAATGCATAGACACACACACACACGGACACACACACATGGACACACACCCTGGTGGGAAATGAATGGACAGACACACACACCCAAACACACGAGGACACACACACAGACACACACACACACACACACACACACCCCTGAGTGGAAGGTGTGTCAGTGTCTGTACATCTGCTCAGCCCTCGAGGCAAAAGGTCACAGACATCCCCAGGAATACACACCTCAAAGAGAGAAATTAACATGGGGCCACACGAGCCTGCAAGCCTGTCCTTGGGGTACACATGTTCCTGGGGGGTACATTCGCCTGGCAGGTACAGGAAGACTCTCTAAAGCTCAGTCAGGCTCCTGGACACCCCTGACTCCGGTTTCTCTCTCCCCAGGTCCAGACTGTGGCCAGCTCCCGCCACCAGCCTGGTTCACAGCTACAGCATAACCCACCCTCCCCACAGGAAATCTGGGCCAGGGGAAAGACTCCCCCCTGGCCAGAACAAAGGGAAAAATCAGGGCAGCCTGGGCCTCTCCCAGGAGGCCCGAAGTCACATCCCCACAACTCTTCCAAAAAAGAATTGTAAGAGGTGGCAGGAAGTTTTTCAGGATAATTTTCGTGGACACTTGGAGGCAAACATGGAGGGGCCTGTGCAGTCCGTGCGGGAGGGCCCCGCGGCCTCCGGCATCCCTTCCCTCCTCGCCTCTCGCCCAGGCTGGGGGCGCAATCCGTGCAGTGCACTGCACCCCGAAAACCAGCGGGCCCCCAGCAGTAGGCTCACCCCGCAGTGGGGTCCAATAAATGCTCATCGAGCGGTCCCCAGGCAGGGCTGAACGCGAGGGCCTGCGGCAGGGAGAGGAGGCTAAAGAAATGGCTGGTGACCCGGGCCGCGGTGGGCGCAGGGCTCGTCGCCACGGCTGCTCAGCGTCCTGTCCTCAGCAGGAGCCGGCGATGCGCGTTTCGATGACCCCAGGAGCCCAAAGGGGGCTCCATGAGCCGCCCGAGGGGGAGGGGGGCGCCGCCAGGTTGGCGGCTGGTTCCCGGCCCGGCGTTTAAAGGGGGTCAAGGGCTGTCCTGAAGGTCACGGCGGCGCGCTGCGCGGGCCCGGCGGGCTTGGGGAACCGTGCGCGCGGGGCCGGAGCGGAGAGGCAGCCTGGTGCCCGCAGCCGCTCAATCGGGTCCGGCGGGGACTCGGGCCGCGTGGTCCCCGCTGCGCTCCATCCGGTCCAGGCGGGGCTCGGCGCTGTGCGCGCGCGGGCGCGCGGGGCGGGTCGGCAGCCCGCCTGGGTCTCGCGGAGCGGAGAGCAGCGCGGGCGCGGCTGGAGGCCGGCGGCGGGCGCACTCACCCTCCTTGGCCTTCTTCTTCCTCGCCAGCGTGCCGCCCAGCTTGCCGAGGAACGATTCGTCCTTCTTCATCCTGTGGGGCCGCAGGGCGGGCGAGCGCACCGGCGCGGAGGACATGGGGACACACGGGGACCCCGGTGGCCGGGCCGGGAGCAGCACGTCTGGGAGCCGCCCTGGTCGCCTCCGCCGCTGCCGCCGCCCGCTCGCCCCGGGGAGTGGCCGGGAGGGCGCGGCCCTGGCGCCGGCCCCCGCCCCCCGCCCGCCCCTGGCCCCGGCGGCGTCCGCCGCGAGGTCTGGCTCTGGGTCACCATGTCCAGCCCTCGAGAGCCGTCGGCGGTTCCCACGCGCCGCGTCACACTCACTCTCCAAGCGCAGCGGTGGTTCCGCTTCTAAATGCCGCCAATGGGACAGACCGCGTGCCTTCTGCCCCCCTTCCGTTCTACTCGTTTGAGCCCTGGACTCTGGTGACCTTACCTGGGCGCCGGGGTGGGGGTGGGGGGTCAGCGAGGCAGCCAGGGCCACCACCCTTGCACAGCCGTGGCACATCAGATAAGCGCACAAATGGGTCGTTTCATTTGCTGAGCTTTTCCCCACAACCAGGCCAAGGGCTGGGGGGAGCCCTTGTGACCTGTGCCGGCCCTCTAGAAGCTTGGCACGTGGTAGGCAATGGCTACATGGGTACCCTCCTGCACACCTCGCCCTGTCCCAGGGCAACTCCTGCCGATTCCCGCAGAGGACTGAGCCCTAGTGTGGAATCAGGGGCGGGTGTTCGGCAGGAGGGCAGGGCAGGAGGACCAGAGGAGACAGTGTAGGGGCTCCAAGGAGGAGAGAGAAGAGGAGGAGGAAGGTGTTTACTGTGGAGGTGATGTGGTGGACTTGGGTTCTGCAGAGCTGACTCTGGGTGAGGTGGGTGGGGAAGGACTGAGCCTGGAGACCAGGTCCCAGGCTTCAATGACTCAGGAGACACGTGAACAGCTTTGTGGAGAAGCTCGTAGGTGGAAGGACTCCCAGGCTGGAAGGGGTGGGAAGAGTTAAGCCTGTTTCCTGCTGGGCCCAGGCCAGCAGGATGGGGGCCTTCCCCAGCAGATAGAGACTATCAGAGGAGGCCCGACCTGGGAGGAGCATGGATGGGGCGGCCAGGTCTGGGTGTGGGTAACGTTGTTTTTCTGTCTCCCCTGGGGCTGGCCCTCTCCGGTTCCGGCAGCGGAGGTTTCTTTTGGCCTGCTGATTGGTGCCAGGCCCTGCCCTCCCACGGAGAATGCGCTGACCGCAGGGGCAGAGCCTTGCCCTCCCAGAGCTGGTGATCCAGGGGGACACTCATGACCCGCAGTTGGGAACCCAGCCAGGTGGGAGGGCTGCCGGAGTGTTATGGACCAGGATGCTTGCCCTGCTTAACCAACAGAAACTGACCAGAGGCCAGACAAGGCCTCCAGGCAGGGCTTTACTGGGGCTCTGCGCAGCAAGGGGGAGCAAGAACAAACCACAGACCCCCTTCCTCACTCACTGGGGGGTAGGCAAACTGGTTCTTTATATGGGGTGAGGGTAGGGGGTATGTCCAGGGTCTGTCTCTTATACACATCTAGATGTGTATAAGAGACAGATTGTACAGTCTGGCTTGGGAGCCACTTCCTCACTCTGCACAGCCATGTCGGTGGGATCCCTGGGGCCATTTTCTTTTTTGCTGTTGTTTT
>SJYR01000754.1:316008-332854 GCA_006410655.1 Kobus ellipsiprymnus
CTCCTCTTTCACTTTCATCAAGAGGCTGTTTAATTCTTCTTCACTTTCTGCCATAAGGGTGGTGTCATCTGCATATCTGAGGTTATTGATATTTCTCCCGGCAATCTTGATTCCAGCTTGTGCTTCATTCAACCCAGCATTTCTCATAATGTACTCTATATATAAATAAGCAGGGTGGCAATATACAGCCTTGACATACTCCTTTCTCAATTTGGAACCGGTCCGTTCTTCCATGTCCAGTTCTAACTGTTTCATCTTGACCTGCATACAGATTTCTCAGAAGGCAGGTCAGGTGGTCTGGTATTCCCATCTCTTTCAGAATTTTCCACAGTTTATTGTGATCCACACAGTCAAAGGCTGTGGCATAGTCAATAAAGCAGAAGTAGATGTTTTTCTGGAACTCTCTTGCTTTTTCTATGATCGAGCAGATGTTGGCAATTTGATCTCTGGTTCCTCTGCCTTTTCTAAATCCAGCTTGAACATCTGGAAGTTCACGGTTCACATATTGCTGAAGCCTGGCTTGGAGGAATTTTAGCATTACTTTGCTAGCATGTGAGATGAGTGCAATTGTGTGGTAGTTCGAACATTCTTTGGGATTGGAATGAAAACGGACTTTTTCCACTGCTGAGTTTTCCAAATTTGCTGACACACTGAGTGCAGCATTTTCACAGCATCATCTTTTAGGATTTGAAAAGAGCTCAACTAGAATTCCATCACCTCCACTAGCTTTGTTCATAGCTTTGTTCCACTTCTTAGCATGCCACATGCATATTGCCTGTGCCACGGCTTGCCATGCACTTTACATTTAGAAAATCATTATGAAAATCAGATTACATGCAGCCACCCCTATGATAGAAAACCATTTGATTTGCTTTAAAAAAAAAATGATTTATTTTGGCTGCGCTGGGTCTTTGTTGCTGGTGTGCAGGCTTTCTCTAGTCGTAGCAAGCAGGACCTACTCTCTAATTGCGATGCTCCAGGCTTCTCATTGCGGTGGCTTCTCTTGTAGCTTCCGTAGTTGCAGCTCAGGGGCTCTAGAGCTCAGGCCCCTGAGTTGTGGCAATGGGCTTAGCTGCTCCTTGGCATATGGGAGCTTCTCGGACCAGGGATTGAACCCGTGTCCCTTGTATTGCAAGGTGGATTCTTAACCACTGGACCACCAGGGAAGCCCCTCGATTTACTTTTGAACTATGGCTTCCAAAGCTTCCATCTCCTTACCCAAATGGCTCAGGGGTAAAGAATCCTCCTGCCAATGCAGGAGACATGGGCTCAATCCCTGGGTGGGAAAGATCCCCTGTAGGAGGAAATGGCAACCCACTCCAGTATTCTTGCCTGGAGAATCCCATGGACAGAGGAGCCTGGCGGGCTATGGTCCGTGCGGTCACAAAGAGTGGGACACGACTGAGCACATGATGGATGAATATAAGAATAAGAAACAAACATTCCAGGAGCACAAGCCATTCTGTCCGTCTTCCTTGCAGATGGCAGGCTCTGGGCGATGCAGGCGGATGCCATTTGTCCTAACATTTCAGTTGCGGCAGACCAAACAAGCCGCCTTGAAAGTAACCGGACAGGAGAATGAATACACCTCTGGCTATGTTCATGTAATGGAATTCGAGCAAGCAGTCAGAAAGAGCTGCAGTCACTATCTCAAAACCATGTCCAGGGACTTCTCTGGTAGTCCAGAGGTTAAGATCCCGAGCTCCCAGTGTGGGGGTGGGGGGCGGTGGGGGCACGTTCAATCCGATGTCAAGGAACTAATATCCCACAGGTGATGCGATGAGGCCAAATTAGAAAAAGAAAAAAAAAAATGCATTCAGCAACAAAAGCCAGTGCAAAGGCACACACTGGGGGAATCCACTTATTTGAAGCTCAGCAGCAGGTGGCCTCTTTCCTGTGCTGAGAGTGGTCAGAGTTCTGAGTGATGCACACTGGCCATATCTTGGGCTGGCTGGGGCGGGGTTTGGCGCTGGGGGTCACACAGATTGTTTGCTGAGTACAAATCCATCACCCACACACTGGAGAACTATGCATTTCACTATGTGTCAGTTACACCTCCATAGAGGCTTGGGGGAAAGAAAACAAATGAATGACACGCCAAGGCAAGATAATTTGAGTTCTCTTCCTTACCTGCATTTGGGTTTCATTCTTGCTCGACGCATCTCCTGTGATAATACGGCAGCTCAGGAAGCCCTTAAAGGGAGTTTTAAAAGCTGCACGCCTTCTCCCATTTCCCTTCCAGAGAAGAAGAGATATCTTTCAAAACACAAAAAACGGCCTTTAGCTCTTGGGGAGAGAAGAGAGAGCTCGTTCGAAGGAGGAATGAAACTGTGAAATGTTCCCCTGTGCTGTTCATTTTCAAACCTAGCAATTTCAGGAGACTTAGAAGTGTGTAGGCAAGCGATGGAAATACTTAATTGATTCAGTGATGGAGAAAACGCCTTATTTCCCCCAGGTTACACTCCAATGCAGTCTTTCTGCCCTTTGGAGCAGCATTTTCAAGCGTGCTGTAATCATAACATCCAAAGTAGTCTTTTAAACGGCATGATTTAATCAGTTTGCTAATTTAGTGATCTGGCAAGGGAGAAACCTGTGATTTTCGCTTTAAATGCTAGAAGCATGAAAAGATGACCACACTTGCTTGGCATCTTGAAACTGTGGTGGTAACACTTTTTCCCAAACCACGTGTTAGAGAAACGCAAATGCCTGACTGCAGTGATCAACAGCTTTTCACTCAAGCGTTTTTGGAAACATCAGCACACTTTAAAACAAGGGAAGTTGGATTTTCATTTATTGGCAACTCCTCTGAGTCTTCTTTTTGCCTAGCAGGCAAATGAAACTACACATACACTTTGTTCCTGTAAATATTTTAGAGATGAGGAATGCATGAAAGATTGGCACAAAGTTATTAATTCCTCATCTTGCATGGGGGATAGATTGGGAAAGTCCTCTAAAAGATGCCCCCTTCAAAAAAGACTGACCCCTAGCTTTCAGAGAACAAGTACCTTGAAAAATGCCAACACCTCTTAGGCAGGTGGGAGAACAAAGGCCCAGCCTATTAGACAGTCACACTTTAGTCTAAATTTCTTTCACCATTCATTTATCATAATGTATTATCACCTGCCTAGAAAATAAAAGGCTTTACTTTCCTCCTCCTGTCTCACTGGGCACAGTAAGGGAATAAAAGATGTGCTTTTTTTTTCGTTTTTGTTTTTTTTTTTTAATTTATTTGGCTGTATCAGGTCTTAATTGCAGCAGAGCTGGCACAAAGGCTCAGCAGTTGTGACCTGCAGAGTAAACTGTCCCACAGCATATGGGATCTTAGTTCCCAGACCAGCAACCAAACCCATGTCCCCTGCACTGGAAGGCAGATTCTTAACCACTGGACCACCAGGTAAGTCCTGAGAGCTGTGCTTTGTATGGAGGGGAAAATGATGAATGGTAGGGGTACTCTAGGGCAGTGAGCTTGCTGCCAGATGGAGCAGGGGAATTAGCCACCAAGCGCATCATGAGAACATCACTGGGGCTGGGGAAGACAGGGGCCAGGGTAGGGATCTGTGAGTCAGACAGGAAATATTTTCCACTTTGGGGGCCAGACAGCCTTTGCAGCTCCTCAGTTTTGCTCTCATAATCTGAAAACAGCCACAGACAATACGGAAGCAAATGCATGGCTCTGTTCCAATACGAGTTCATTCTGCACTCTGAACTTTGGAGTTCATATTATTTTCATGTGTCACAAGACATTCTTTTGATATTTCTATCAACACAATTAAAACATGAACCCATTCTTAGCTCACAGGTGATACCAAAAGCAGGCTGGATTTTGGAAGCAGATTATACCCAAACAGCATTTCATTTAACTGCATTTTTTTTAATTTCGTTTTTACTTCTTATCTGCATGTTTTTGCCAGAAAGCCCTAATCGTGGTAATAATGATGGCGCCACTAAAAATCAATGCCTAAAGGTGCCAGTGACTCATAGAGTCTGTTGTTTGTAACTCCAAAGCAGTACACAAAAGCTTCTTGTGCATTGGAAATTTATTGTTAGCACACCTCTTCCAAAGTGGGTCAGTAACAATTGTGCTTCTTATGTCTTACTTATTCTATAAGACTTGTTTATTCTGTAAGACTCTCCACACCGTTACACAGAGGTAGGAGTATGTTGCAGCTGTTTGTGGTGGTGATTGTTTAGTCTCTAAGTCGTCTCCAACTCTTTTTCGACCCCCTGGACTGTAGCCTACCAGGCTCCTCTATCCATAGGATTTCCCAGGCAAGAATACTGGAAGGGGTTGCCATTTCTTCCTCAAGGGATCTTCCTGACCCAGAGGTCAAATCCACGTCTCCTGCATTAGCAAATGGGATCTTTATCGCTGGGATAGATTCTCTTTCTGGAAAATAGGAACCACTTCTACATACATCACTGAACACATAAGTTAAAGCAGAGTCCAGCGACACCATAGGACATGGAGCAGGGCAGGGCTGTCTGACATGTGTGACTCCATCCATGATGTGGGGTTAAATAGAAAAGCAAGTTGCGCTTCCACTTTCCACACTTATGTACTCATTGATTGCACACACCCTGGGTGTCAAGGTAGGTAGTGGGCATGACTCCAGGCCTTGGGACATACCATGCACAAACTCGAGAAGGCCTGCCCGGTGGAGCTTACATTCTCATGGCAGAGGAGTAAAGTTAGTGATTTTGAAAACCCATGTACAAGAGAAAGACAAATATAATCATATTGCTTACATGGAATCTTAAAAAAATGATGAAATATACTTATTTATAAAACAGAAACAGACTCATAGACATAAACAGCAAACTTACGGTTATCAAAGGGGAAAGGGGAAATTAGGAGTTTGGGATTGACATATATGCACCATCATATACAAAATGTGTAACCAACAAGGATCTACTGTATAGTACAGGGAACTATACTCAGTATCTTGTAGTCACCTAAAGTGGGGAAGAATCTAAAAGAGAATACGCACAGATGCATAACTGAGTCACTTTGCTGTACATCGAAGATTAACACCACCTTGTAAATAAGCTATATTTCAAATAAAAAATTTTAAAGGAAGTTTTCAAAAAAAATAACCCAAGTACATATATGTGTTATACATATGCACATTTTACACATTTGTGAACGTTTACAGAAATCTACCTTTTAATCCTCAAACGCTCTGTCAAGGGGAAGCGGCTGATTTTGAACTCTGCCTTTCTATCTGGGAGTACTAACAATAACAAATGGAAATTTATGCAGAGTAAATAGAACTGATTTCAGGACTAATCAGAATACATTTTGATTGAGAAAGCGGATACTCAGAAAGCATGTGATCATCAGGGAAACACACCATCTCGTGCACAAGGGAGACCGATTTTCATTTGTTCAGGGTCACGACTCCTATATTAAAGTATGTTTTAAAGTCTGGCCCATGATTATGCACCTCTCACACCTACAGTAGTTCATCACTAACTGAGACCTGAAGGCTGAGCAGCTGTAAGCGAATTATGCTTTGGAATCAGGAGAGTGTTAAGCTGTGAAGCTCAGCTCTGTGTGATCAATTATCTTAGACTGTCAAAATTTGCAAGGAAATCCGAAAATGCAAGGCTTGAAAAGGCTATTCGATTGTCAGTGCTGTTTAAATATTTATTACTTACAAAGCAGAAAGAGACTCACAGACTTAGAGAATGAAATTATGAAAATATGGTTACCACTGGGCAAGGGTGGGGGAGAGGGACAGTTAGGGAGTTTGGGATGGATGTGTACACACAGCTATATTTAAAATGGATCACCAACAAGGACCTATTGTATAGCATAGGAACTCTGCTCAATGTTAGGTGGTGGCCTGGATGGGAGGGGAGTTTGGGGGAGAATGGATACATGTAAATGTATGGCTGAGTCCCTTTGCTGTCCACTTGAAGCTATTACAACATTGTTAATTGGCTATACTCCAAGATAAATTTAAAAGTTATAAAAAAATTTATTATGAAAAACTATTAAAATGTGGAGCTGATTTCTTTTTTCCAGAAACACTATGGCAGCAATAGCCTGGGCCCTTGCCCTCCAGGTGGCTGACAATGAAGCTACCTGTAATATAACCTGCAAAGCGTTATAAAAGTCAGCCCCACAGACTGCAACTAAGAACACTTTCCTACGACGAAATGCTGCAGTTTTCTTGTTATCTGAAAGAAAAAGGCAAAATGAGTCTTTATTTTCTCTAGATGCATCATACCTTCGATGCAGTAAATATTCAGTAAATATTTCATGAATCAGAAAAGCCTGCCCCTAGAGGTGGAAACAGCCTAGTGTCCATCACAGATGAATGACTAAACGAAACGTGGTCCAACCCTACATACCCACATGCGATGCCTACCCACGCAACAGCAGGGACCCCCCTGAGGACATGAAATAAGCCAGACACAAAAGAAATAGCGTACGATTTCCCTCACAAGGGCACCGAGAAGAGTCAAGTTCCCAGAGACAGGAAGTAGAATGGGGGTCGTGGGGGGCTGGTTTAATAAGGACAGAGAGAATGGGAGCTGATTTAATAGGGACAGAGTTTCAGCTTTGCAAGATAAAGTGAGTGTGGAGGTGAAGGGCAGTGATGGTGTCCAACAGTGAACTTAACGCCACTGAGCTGTGTATTTTAAATGGTTGAAATGGTGGCTTTTACCTTAAGTATATTTTTACCACCATGTTTTAAGCCCGTGTCTAAGGCCTCAAATTAATCGGGCCCCGAAAATAAAGGTAATGTAACAAATGGAAAAGTACTGAGTGGGAAAAGCTAAGACTTTCCCAGGGAGGAGAAGTAATAGGAAAGAGAGATGGATGAATAAACCAAGCAGTTGAAGATGGAAGAACAGAGTGGATAGTCCCCTAGAGAGAGAAGAGGGTTAACAAGAGGGCCAGCCCCGGAGAAGGAGAGAATGAAGGACTGCTACACCACCAACCCCGAGGGGATGATGGGGGCGCGGAGAATCGCACGCAAATCCTGCTGCAGAGTGGGGTGCATGGCCTGGTGAGGAGGCCCCCGGCTGCACTGCAGAGCGCGCGCAGGAGAGAGTAACCAGCTTCTGGGAAGAAGGGGCTGCAGACGGTCCCTGCCCTTCTCTCCCTCCTCCCCAGCCTCCTCCCCATCCTGGTCTTCCAGCCTCCAGCTTTCCAGAGCTCCCGCTGACCCCATGATGGCCCTTCCCCTGCAATCAGGCAGTGTCGCCTCTGCTTCTGGACCCCACACAGAGCCTTGCACACACTCAGAGCCCAATCAGTGTTCGATGGATGGTTGGAAGGATGGAAGGATGGAAGGACGGATGGATGGATGAAGGGCAAATGATGGATGACAGGAGGCTGGTGGTAATTACGGCAGGAGGTTACTCCTGCCACTTGGGATAACTGTGACGTTTGCATCCTCCCAGGAAAGCTTTTATCGATGGACACAAATTGTTTACGGCTTCTTCGTACGCTCAGTCCCAGTGACAGATGTGGGGATGAGGAAATGAGAGAAGGAGGCGTGACATGGAAACATTAGGAAGCAAAGCTTTACTGAAGCTTGCTTTCCGGCTGCCTCTTCAGGAAGGAAAGGGGGGCTGACAGAGCCTGTGCTGGGGGGAGAGTGGGGTCTAGCGTTCAAGGAGGGACTGGAAAGGATCAAAACACATCAACCCCAAACCCCCCAGGTGCTTCTGAGTTAATGCACACCAGCTGGCTGCTTGGGGCCGTGGGAAACCATAGGACCTGGAGGAGGAGTGTTGGACCGGGCCTGAGACTCTGCATTGCTGACGCACCCCCAAGTGAAGCTCTCGCCTCTCTCTGGCTTTTTGGTTCCTGTGTCAGTCTCTGAGTGGAAAGGCTATACAATACTCTTTTATTAAAAGGTCACCATGGGCTTCTGGGATAAGAAAATCGCCACCCGCACGCACCCCCTCCCACCCTGGAATATCACTTGTTTTCTCAGAAATTTCCAAGTGTATGATGCTAAAAGAATCCCTTTAACGCATTCACTGTATTAAAATGATGCGCAGCACCGATCCTCCAGGGCCCTGTGGGAACCCCAGTGATAGAGCCTGGGCCTGGGAGGTTTCTGGCATTCTCAACGTATTTTTCAAATCCTCCAACTACTCAAATAATTACTTTTTAAAAACGTATGCTGGTTAGACTTCCCTGGCGGTCCGGTGGTTAAGAAGCCAATGCAGGGGACATGGGTTCAATCCCTGGTCCAGGAAGATCCCACATGCCGTGGGACAACTGAGCCCACGAGCCACGGCTACTGACCAGTCCCTGCTCCGAAGTAAGGGAAGTCACAGCCACGAGAAGCCCATACATCGCAGCCCGAGAAACCCGTGCGCAGCCACAGAGACCTGGTGCAGCCATAAGCAGGAGAGAGTAACCAGCTTCTGGGAAGAAGGGGCTGCAGACGGTCCCTGCCCTTCTCTCCCTCCTCCCCAGCCTCCTCCCCATCCTGGTCTTCCAGCCTCCAGCTTTCCAGAGCTCCCGCTGACCCCATGATGGCCCTTCCCCTGCAATCAGGCAGTGTCGCCTCTGCTTCTGGACCCCACACAGAGCCTTGCACACACTCAGAGCCCAATCAGTGTTCGATGGATGGTTGGAAGGATGGAAGGATGGAAGGACGGATGGATGGATGAAGGGCAAATGATGGATGACAGGAGGCTGGTGGTAATTACGGCAGGAGGTTACTCCTGCCACTTGGGATAACTGTGACGTTTGCATCCTCCCAGGAAAGCTTTTATCGATGGACACAAATTGTTTACGGCTTCTTCGTACGCTCGGTCCCAGTGACAGATGTGGGGATGAGGAAATGAGAGAAGGAGGCGTGACATGGAAACATTAGGAAGCAAAGCTTTACTGAAGCTTGCTTTCCGGCTGCCTCTTCAGGAAGGAAAGGGGGGCTGACAGAGCCTGTGCTGGGGGGAGAGTGGGGTCTAGCGTTCAAGGAGGGACTGGAAAGGATCAAAACACATCAACCCCAAACCCCCCAGGTGCTTCTGAGTTAATGCACACCAGCTGGCTGCTTGGGGCCGTGGGAAACCATAGGACCTGGAGGAGGAGTGTTGGACCGGGCCTGAGACTCTGCATTGCTGACGCACCCCCAAGTGAAGCTCTCGCCTCTCTCTGGCTTTTTGGTTCCTGTGTCAGTCTCTGAGTGGAAAGGCTATACAATACTCTTTTATTAAAAGGTCACCATGGGCTTCTGGGATAAGAAAATCGCCACCCGCACGCCCTCCCACCCTGGAATATCACTTGTTTTCTCAGAAATTTCCAAGTGTATGATGCTAAAAGAATCCCTTTAACGCATTCACTGTATTAAAATGATGCGCAGCACCGATCCTCCAGGGCCCTGTGGGAACCCCAGTGATAGAGCCTGGGCCTGGGAGGTTTCTGGCATTCTCAACGTATTTTTCAAATCCTCCAACTACTCAAATAATTACTTTTTAAAAACGTATGCTGGTTAGACTTCCCTGGCGGTCCGGTGGTTAAGAAGCCAATGCAGGGGACATGGGTTCAATCCCTGGTCCAGGAAGATCCCACATGCCGTGGGACAACTGAGCCCACGAGCCACGGCTACTGACCAGTCCCTGCTCCGAAGTAAGGGAAGTCACAGCCACGAGAAGCCCATACATCGCAGCCCGAGAAACCCGTGCGCAGCCACAGAGACCTGGTGCAGCCATAAATAAATAAATACAAATTTTAAAAAAACCCTCCAAAATAAAAAAATTTAAAAAAAAAATGTATGCATGCGGCTCTCCTGCCCTCCCCCTTTTCGTGGAAAGGGAGACCCGGCGGGGGGCCAGGCCGAGGGATTGGAGGGGCAGACCCCTGCCAGGGAGGAGGCGCCTGGGCCATCTGCTCAAGGGAAGGGACAGAAAGGCCATTGTGAGTCTGGTCGGTCGTCCCCCCACCAAAGGATGAAGGTCTCCCTTTAAACCCGGATTCCCCTTTTTAGTAAAGGAACCATTGTCACCAGAACGAGGCTCCAAAGGCCAGGCCGGGGTGGGGGGCGTCTCTCCTATCCTGACCCCCTTCTTCACCTTCCGCCTCCTCTCCCTTCCTGACAATCCTGCTGAAAGAGCGTTCTGTTCTCTGCCGCCCCCTTCATGCCTTCATCCCCAACTATCCTTCGCACAGTCTAATTACAGGTTGAATTGCTTCCCCAAAGCGTGTTGAAGCTCAGTCCTGGGACTGGGACTTTGCCTGAAGTAGGGTCTTTGCAGACGTCATGGAGTTAAGATGAGTCGTTAGGGTGGGCCTTCGTCCACAGACCGGCAGAGGAACCGGGAAGCTGGAGGCAGTCCACAAGCCAAGACACACCAAGGGTCCCCTGGGACACCAGAAGCTAGAGAAAGGCATGGGAAGGTCCTCCCAGAGGCTTCAGAGAGGCCTTGATTTGGACCTTGATTTCGGACTTGCCATCCACAGTCAGCCCCAGGGGAGCAGAGCGATTACCCCCCAAGGAACCATATGTATTTGGAGGGTAGTCTGGCTTCCCTGGTGGCTCAGATGGTGAAAAAAAATCCGCCTGCAATGCAGGAGACCTGGGTTTGACCCCTGGGTTGGGAAGATCCCCTAGAGGAGGACATGGCAACCCATTCCAGTTTTCTTGCCTGGAGAATCCCATGGACAGAGGAGCCTGGCGGGCCACAGGCCACGGGGCCGCAGAGTTGGCTGTGACTGAGTACTGAGCACTGAGTGCAGTCAGCCTGTCCCCTGTCTGGGATACGGGGTCTTCGGGGACGACTCCTTCTCCTGGACCTGTTGGTCGCTTGTCTTCAATCTCGTTCTCAGCCCTCCTCTCTACAAGCCTGAGCTCATGCTTGTGTATCACTCACCTGGATCAAGATAAGGGTCTCCCAGCCAGGAAATCCCAAATCTGATCACAGCGCTCCCTGGCTTCATTTTTCAAAGGCTTCCCAAGACCCAGTCCTTCCTTGGCACTCCGTGGTCTTGTCACCTCCTGACTATCCATCTTTTTGCCCGATTCACAGCTGTCCTAAACAAGCCCTCCTTGACTCCCCAGGCCTCGCTTCTCTGACTTGACTCCCGCCCAGGCCCAGCAGCTCACCTCCTTCTCGGTGTCTCTCCATTCCCTGGAGGCCCTTCTGGTTGAGTCATCACACTGGATGACACGGGTGTTTGTCACATTTACTTATCATTCATTTGCTCGTTCATTTATTCATTCAACAAACGTATCAAGTGCCTGCTTGTATAGAGCTTCCGTTCTAGGGGACAAAAGCTCACACACACACAGAGTTCGAATGGAAGGCTGTCATAAGTGAAGGGCAGGTATGCGGGTTTACGGGAATCCCCTGGTGGTCCAGTGCTTAAGCCTCTGAGCTTTCCCTGCCTGGGCTGTGGGTTTGATAAGGTCCCACAAGCCACGTGGCCAAAACAAAAAATTATGCGGGTTTAAACACCACATTGACATTAACGATTCCCACGCTTCTTTGGTCCTGTAGCCACTGGGCTCCAGATCCACGAACCTCAGGGGTTAGCAAACGGCCAGCCCAGCTATCCAGCCTGTGCCAGTTTTATAAGATCCAAGACCTAAGGGTGGTTTTTAAATAGTGAAAATATATCAACAAAAGAATGTTTCCTGGAAACTTTTTGCTCTTTTTCTTAATTTTTTTTTCTTTTTTAACAATCAGATTCTTTGCCACTATTGCAGATTTTAATATAAGAATAATCATGCTCCTTGGAGAAATGAACACTTTTTTTTTTTTTTTTTTTGGCTGCACCATGCAGCATGTGAGATCTTAATTCCCCAAACAGGGAGCGAAACTTCCCTTACATTGGAAGTGTGGAGTCTTAACCACTGGGCTTCCAAGGAAGTCCCATGAACACATCTTTTAAATGCTTGATTTTTCTTTCATTCTGCTACCAATTATTTGGAAATATTAACCCAGAATATTTGAGAGAACTGTGTTTTAAATAGAAGTTTACTACTTCCCTGGGAGTTCAAACAGTAAAGAATCCGCTTACAGCGCAGGAAACTTGCGTTGGATCTCTGGGTCAGCAAGAGCCCCTGGAGAAGGGCATGGCAACCCACTCCAGTATTCTTGCCTGGAGAATGCTATGGACAGAAGGGCCTGGCGGGCTACAGTCCGTGGGGTCACAGACTCAGACACGACTGAGTGACAAACGCTATTTTTTTTTTTTTTTTTTGGCTGCACCATGCAGCATGTGAGATCTTAATTCCCCAAACAGGGAGCGAAACTTCCCTTACATTGGAAGTGTGGAGTCTTAACCACTGGGCTTCCAAGGAAGTCCCATGAACACATCTTTTAAATGCTTGATTTTTCTTTCATTCTGCTACCAATTATTTGGAAATATTAACCCAGAATATTTGAGAGAACTGTGTTTTAAATAGAAGTTTACTACTTCCCTGGGAGTTCAAACAGTAAAGAATCCGCTTACAGCGCAGGAAACTTGCGTTGGATCTCTGGGTCAGCAAGAGCCCCTGGAGAAGGGCATGGCAACCCACTCCAGTATTCTTGCCTGGAGAATGCTATGGACAGAAGGGCCTGGCGGGCTACAGTCCGTGGGGTCACAGACTCAGACACGACTGAGTGACAAACGCACTCCAGAGCAAGGGGCCCTAGAGGCTGTGGGTGCTATTCGAGGTTTATGTTCATTGCCGGATTTGAAACGTGTGTAGAACTTGGAACGTTCTTTATACTGAAGCCTACTGTCTGCGGGTCTAGTGTGCCTTATTAATTTCAGAGATCTATTATTTATTTCCCCGCGGAGCAGTCAGGAACCTGCAAGAGAATCGCTAACTTCGGCTCCCGTCACCGCGTCTCCCTGAACCATCCGGGCTCCGACAGGCGCCAGCGGCCTTGCGTGGGGGCCGTCAGATCTGGAGTCAGGCTTGATGAAAGAGCCGCTTTCCTTCCCGGCCCTTAACAGTCTTCTGAGCTCTGTGTGCAGTTCAAATCGATTCCGCTTGTTTTCCAGGCTGTCTTGGCATATCCTTCTCATTCCTGAAGAAGGCAAGCTATAGATTTTCATGTATACGTCTTAGGATCAACATCAAGATTGGATCTGACTTAAATCACTAAATAACACACACTGCCTATCTCATCCGAGTTTTTCTTTTAAAACAATATATATATATATATTTTAATAGAACCTGCCTGACAAACACACCTTCAGCCAAGTGATCAAGGCCGATGTCACAGCCGTCAGCCACGGTGACAGCATGTGCCCTGGTGTGATGGGATGAAAATGACAATTTGCTCCTGTGGTCATCCCCCTCAAGCCCACAACTCCAGTCTAATCAGGAGAAAAACAGCAGGCAAACTCCAGTTGCTTCTGCACAACCGGCCCAGGCCTCCGCCAAGCTGTCAAGGGCATCAAAAAAAAGGAAGTCTGAGAGATGGTCACCACCAGAGGAGCTAAGCAGACAGGACAACTGGGGGTCATGTGGGACCTGGGCCAGAAAAGTACGTTGGGTGAAAACGAAGAAAATCTGAGACTAGACGAGTTAGTGGTAACGTGTTCATGTGGGTTCATTAGTTGTAACAAACAGACCCAGACTAATGTGATGAATGTAATGAATTGCTCATTAATAATTGCAATAATTGTTCATTAATAATGAATGTGATTAACAGGCTCATTAATGTGGGAAAGCTGGCTGAGGGTGGTATGGAAACTCTGCCCTCTTTTCAAAATGTGTCTGTAAACATAGAACTGTAAGGCAGAAGGCTCAGTTTTTAAAAGTTCATCATCGATTTTTAAAGAGCTGGGTTACTCTTTTCACCTTCATTTCAAAGGAAAGATTTCCATTTTCCAAGTCTTCAAAGCTCATAAGGAAGTCAAGTGGGGAATCTGTTATGAGCAAGCAGCAGCCTTCTCCGCCCTCTGTCCCCACCCAAAACCTTTGCAAATCAATTAGGTATTTTTGGAATCCTTTTGGATCTGTGGTTCTTAATTTCCCTTCAATGGACTTCAGGTGTTAACCCTCCTGAGTGTTCTGGCTTTGTCAGCAGACACGAGCAGTTGCAAGCGAACCGAGGGGAGGTTGCGGGGACCCAGGGGAGCGGCCGTGTGCAGACAGGGTGCCCTCCGAAAAGACCACCACAGTCCACCCGAGAGCTTGCTCACCTGTCCCCCACCTCCTGCCGGCAGGGGCGTCCAGGTCTCGAGATGCACTTGCCCTTCCTCCGCCTTTGGCTCAGCCTCTCGGTGACGGATGTGCACCCTCAGCAATCGCTTCGTTTAAGTTACTCAAGCCTAGAAGAGGGGGGACTTGTCTCCTTATGTTCTCTGAGAATGACATGCAGAGAAATGAGCTCCTTTCCAGCTCCAGTCTCAGACACCAAGGACTGGGGAGGACTGTGTGTCATGGGAGTGTCCGGAGCAGCAGAACAAATGGAAGCTGGCATATCAACACACGTGTCTCAGGAGGGGCAGACAGCTAGACAGACGTGGTCTCCTCCTATATAAGCAGAGAGAGACAGATCCCAGGGCGGGCGTCTAAGGATCCGGATAAAACAAAAGTCGGAGGAAGAAGGAAGTTGCCCTGCTTCCTGCCTCTCTGTTGAACTGGGACATCTCCTCTCCTCCTCTCCTGCCCCTCAGCTGGATTTACACCCAAGGCTCTGCTGGTTCTCAGGCCCTGGGACTTGGACTGAATTATGCCACCAGCCTTCCCGAGTCTCTAGCTGGCGGACAGCAGATAGGGACTTCTCAGCCTCTGTAATGGAGGGAGCCAATTCCCTGATTAAATCTCCTTTCATATGTATATATATCCTACTGATTTTGTTTTTCTGGAGAGTCCTGTCTTTGTTCAGTCAGTAAGTCATGTTGAACTCTTTGCACCCCCAGGGACTGCAGCACGTCAGGCCTCCCTGTCCATCACCAGCTCTCGGAGTTTGCCCAAGTTCGTGTCCACTGAATTGGTGATGCCATCCAACCATTTCATCCTCCGTCGTCCCCTTCTCCTCTCGATCTTTCCCAGCATCAGAGTCCTTTCCAAGGAGTTGGCTCTTTGCATCAGGTGGCCGAAGTATTGGAGCTTCAGCTTCAAGATCAGTCCTTCCAGTGAGTATTCAGGGTTGATTTCCTTTAGGATTGACTGGTTTGATGTCCTTGCAGTCCTAGGGCCTCTCAAGAGCCTTCTCCAGCACCACAGTTTAACTCCTGGAAACGCCCAGCTACTCTCCCCCTGAGGCCTTTGTATAGGCTGTTCCTCTTCCTAGTTGCTGTTCCCTTCACCTGCTGCCCTGCCTGATTGCTTCTCCTTCCTCACATCTAGTCTTCAGAGAAGCCTCTTCGGACCCCGCAGAACAGGATCAACACACTCCTCCAGCACCTTTCTGGATCTCCGAGACCCACTGGAGAGTCAGCCCGGGCTCCCCCCAGGTGGTGGGGGCGGGCGGGGGTGAGGTGGGACCACAGGACTGAGGCGGAGCTGACTCTCAGAGAGGGCAAGGGGCGGGGCCTGCAGAACGGAGGAGCAGCGGCTGGCAGCTACAGGTCACTGGAAATGGCCGGGGGGAGCGGGCACCCGGGGCGAGACAGGGATGAGGGATGAGCAGACACAAGAGGCCCAGGGCCTTTGGGGATAAATAAGAAGGCTGTGTGGATGGATTATGGGTTGGGGGTGGGGAGGCCCCTTGTACTCCTACTCCGAGCCCAGCACCAAGCACGTGTGTTGAGTGAATGAGCAAACGAACAGAGGAAGTGAGGATTCAAGGCCTCTGGCTCCTGGCTCCTGAGCACGAGCTTTTCCTGTTCCCCACACCTGGAAGGGCCAGAGGAGGCTGTTTCCAGACAGACAGGAGGCGAGGCCGAGCCCAGAGCTGAGGCTGCGGGGATGGGAAGGGTCGGAGTCCCGGTGGCTCGGTCCTGGCCTGCCCACTGCAGCTGGTTCCTCTCGGTGCTCAGGTGAGGGCTGTGCATGCGAGCTTGAGGACGAACCCGACCTCGCCTTTACTAGAGCAGCAGCTCAGGAGTCTCACCCCGTCGGATCTCAGCACGTCCCCCCATTAAGGACAGCATGTCCACTTTCACCCTACGTGTTCAATGTCAACTTACGCCACGGTCTCCTGACTGCGTTCTAACGCTTCCAGCCGTGGCTCTGTCTGCTTAGTGTTTCAGGGAAATTATGTTTAGATGAGCGGTAATTTCTGGGTGTGATAATAAGATTGAAGCTGTTGTACTTGGGTCTCTGACTCAGTCTGGGGAGGTCACCTTCTATTTCACATGACGCATGGAGCCAGCCTGGCTATTATCTCAGCCAGGCGAAGTCGGAATATTTTAATTGACCATCTATCTAGTGAGAGAGCAGAAAATGCTTCCTTTGTTAGAAACGGATTGATGGAAAAGGAGGAAAAACTGGGTAGAGAGGCTGCAATTTTCATAGTTAATCCAGATTCATAGAATGTACGTTCTTCTCAAAAATGATTACTGTTTATTTCCCCGGCAGGATAATGCTGAGTCCTCTTTTGCACGAACAGTCTTTGTTCTTTAAAGTTATCTAATGATTTGGCAAAGGAATCCGGTAATTTACTCGTCAGGGGAACACCGTGTAGAATCACAACCAGGCCTGGGGACGAGGTGACCATCAGGCCCTCTGGCAGAGCATCCTTTGTGCTTCTAGGCGGCTGGTTGACCCCAGGAAAGCAGAGTCGAGATGGCTTCCCACGGTTCACTTCTCAGACCCACATGTGTGAGTGTAAATGTAAAACATGCCTACGTTTTATTCCAAATTTAAACCAATCTTTTCTCTTTATGGTACACCCAGGTGATACTTCAGGAAAGACTCAAAATTTCTCCCCTGCTCACACCACGCTCTGGATGGTATTTACAATCCAAGCTAAAGCCCAC
>SJYR01000754.1:336353-376104 GCA_006410655.1 Kobus ellipsiprymnus
TTTGACAGAAGAGGGCTGCAGCCAGAGGGAAGGAGGGGGTGGGGCTGACGAAGAGCCTGAAGGACCCGAGCAGCATCATGATGCGCGGCCCGTGGTTATCCACCTTCTGTGCCTCCTCCCTGGACACGCGCAGTGCTCCCACTTCTGACGGGCCCACGGCAGAACTATATAGATGCGAAAACAGCCACACAGGGCCCGCGGGCACCCAGGGGTGGAGATGCGTGCTGGAGGAGAACCACTCCCAGCTCCAGCCCTCTGCTGCCTATAGCAATGAAGACTTCTTGTCGTCAGACCCACTTCTTTAGAGAAGCTAGAAATGGAAATCTTGGGTAGAGCCACCATATTTATTTTTTGGCTGCGCCGGGTCTTCATTGCTGCATGTGGGATCCTTAGTTGTGACGTGTGAGCTCTTAACTGCACCATGTGGGATCTAGCTCCCTGACCAGGGATCAAACCCGGCCCCCCTCCCCACCCCTAATTGGGAGCACAGAGTCTTAGCCACTGCACCACCTTAGGAAGTCCCCAGCCACCTGATTTCAAACATTTCATTTTCTTTCAAATGCAGCTCTCTGCTTTTTGTTCTAGACTAAGGCATCCACTCCTCTTTGGTGATCTTTAACCTAACGCTGAAACTGAAGCTCCAATACTTTGGCCACCTGATGCGAAGAACTGACTCACTGGAAAAGACCCTCAGGCTGGGAAAGATTGAGGGCAGGAGGAGAAGGGGACGACAGAGGATGAGATGGTTGGATGGCATGACTGATTCAATGGACATGAGTCTGAGTAGGCTCCAGGTGTTGGTGATGGACAGAGAGGCCTGGCGTCCTGCAGGCCATGGGGTCACAAAGAGTCGGGACACAACTGAGCAACTGAACTGAACTGAACCGCACCGTGCATCTGAGCACATCTAATTATCCTAAAGGTAGGTTTATCTGGTCTTAAAGAAGCAAATTCACATGGGATTTAGAAAGATGGTAACGATAACCCTGTATGCGAGACAGCAAAAGAGACACAGATATATAAAACAGTCTTTTGGACTCTGTGGGAGAGGGCGAGGGTGGGATGACTTGGGAGAATGGCATTGAAACATGTATAATATCATATGTGAAACAAATCGCCAGTCCAGGTTCGATGGAGGATACAGAATGCTTGGGGCTGGTGCACTGGGATGACCCAGAGGGATGGCATGGAGAGGGAGGTGGGAGAGGGGTTCAGGATGGGGAACACGTGTACACCTGTGGCGGATTCATGTCAATGTATGGCAAAACCAATACAATATTGTAAAGTAATTAGCCTCCAATTAAAATAAATAAATTTATATTTTTAAAAAAAGAAGCAAATTCACAAACTAAAGAGAATTCTTAGCTTCAGGAGCTGTGGGGGTGTGAGGAAGATGTCTAAAGTGCAGGGTCTATGCCGGAACCAGTCTAAGGGGAAGTGCGGCCTGATCTTCGTCAGCAGGGCCTGCTTGACCGTCCTTTGCTCCAATGCCCCAGACCCTTGGTAGCACAGCCTGCTTCCTCCTTGGACAGTAAAAGCCTTGCAGGCAACAGACAGGGGGTCGGGGGGTGGCTGGTGGCTCAGCTCCAGGAGCACGTGGCTGATGAAACTTGTGTAAAAGGTCAGAGTGTGAGGGCAGAGACCACCACAAGGTCATGGAAATGGGTGACACGATGCATCACAGACGGGTTTTCTTCTGTAGGCATTGAGACAACTATCTTTGCTGAAGCTAGCCTCGGTCACATGCACAAGGAGATTGGCCCAGCGTGTTTCCAGCAAGGGAGACGGCAGCGTTCCCCTTCTGAATGAAGACACGGAAGGCTTCGTGTCTTGACCCATTCCTTTGCAGAGTGACGTGAAAGCCTTATTGAACAAATATTGAATCCCAAACGCTCAGGTATTTAGAGAAAAATGAAGTCAAATTAAGATGCAAAGGGAATTCCCTGGTGGTCCAGTGGTTAGAACTTGGTGCTTTCACTGCTGAGCAGCAGGTGCGGGTTCAATCCCTGGTCGGGGAACTAAGATCCCACAAGGCAGGAGGCGCAGCCACAGAGACTCACGGAGGCAGGGTGGCGCTCGTCACGCTCTTTTTTATGACATCTTTCGCTCTAAACAGCAGCTATGAAGCTCAGTCCACAGTGAACAGGCCTGGGCTCTGGTCTTCCATGGACGGCACTTTGTGAAGGGCTCCTGGCTTCTTGCTCCGGTCTGCCCACTGAACCCCACCGAGAAGGGACAGAATTCTGATCTCACCCCATCTCTCCACTGCTTCCACTCCACCCTGTGAAGCAGCAGCCTGAGAAGTGTTTTGCCACTGAAACCGGCTCCTGACCCGGCAGATGGCCGACCTGCCGCGCTTTCATTAAGGAGCTGGGCTGGCGGCCCGAGGTGACCTGGCCCTGCGTGACTAAAGATGCACCATTTCAAAAATGACTTCTTTTTGGATTCTCCACCAGAGTAGGAGATGAATTCACAAAGGTCATGGAGTCTGAGAGTCTGGGCTACCTGGATTTTTACTGTTCCTAGTTTGTAGCCTGAACACAACAGAGCTATCCTGTGGGTTTCTTATTTTGCCAAGTGTATCAATGTGAAACTGGAAACAATAAAGCAACTCAGGGGAAAAAAAGTATGTTCTCCTAGGTTCCCAGCTATTAAGAGAGGTAAAATTCTCTCCTTAAATATCCTCTGCAAAAATCTCCATAGTTCACCTGGGCAGTAAGGGGGAGATATGCCTCGGAGGCCTGAGCGCAGGTGGGTCCCTGGACTTGGGTGGCCTTGGCAGGGATATTAACTAGGTAACGGGAGGATGAAGCTGACGGGCACTGAGCCCCAGCTGGGGTGGGGGTGGGGAGGGATATCCGATAGGAAACTCTCTGGCTAAGGCCCTCTGGGGCACCACCTGCACCCGTGGACATTTTTACAGGGCGCCATTTTTAGAAGGATTCAGAGGAGGTTTAAATTGTTAAAACTTTCTTCTCATGTGGCTAATTAAGTCTACCCTAAAATATGGAGAGAGAGAACGTGTTTCCAGCAAGGGAGACGGCAGCGTTCCCCTTCTGAATGAAGACACGGAAGGCTTCGTGTCTTGACCCATTCCTTTGCAGAGTGACGTGAAAGCCTTATTGAACAAATATTGAATCCCAAACGCTCAGGTATTTAGAGAAAAATGAAGTCAAATTAAGATGCAAAGGGAATTCCCTGGTGGTCCAGTGGTTAGAACTTGGTGCTTTCACTGCTGAGCAGCAGGTGCGGGTTCAATCCCTGGTCGGGGAACTAAGATCCCACAAGGCAGGAGGCGCAGCCACAGAGACTCACGGAGGCAGGGTGGCGCTCGTCACGCTCTTTTTTATGACATCTTTCGCTCTAAACAGCAGCTATGAAGCTCAGTCCACAGTGAACAGGCCTGGGCTCTGGTCTTCCATGGACGGCACTTTGTGAAGGGCTCCTGGCTTCTTGCTCCGGTCTGCCCACTGAACCCCACCGAGAAGGGACAGAATTCTGATCTCACCCCATCTCTCCACTGCTTCCACTCCACCCTGTGAAGCAGCAGCCTGAGAAGTGTTTTGCCACTGAAACCGGCTCCTGACCCGGCAGATGGCCGACCTGCCGCGCTTTCATTAAGGAGCTGGGCTGGCGGCCCGAGGTGACCTGGCCCTGCGTGACTAAAGATGCACCATTTCAAAAATGACTTCTTTTTGGATTCTCCACCAGAGTAGGAGATGAATTCACAAAGGTCATGGAGTCTGAGAGTCTGGGCTACCTGGATTTTTACTGTTCCTAGTTTGTAGCCTGAACACAACAGAGCTATCCTGTGGGTTTCTTATTTTGCCAAGTGTATCAATGTGAAACTGGAAACAATAAAGCAACTCAGGGGAAAAAAAGTATGTTCTCCTAGGTTCCCAGCTATTAAGAGAGGTAAAATTCTCTCCTTAAATATCCTCTGCAAAAATCTCCATAGTTCACCTGGGCAGTAAGGGGGAGATATGCCTCGGAGGCCTGAGCGCAGGTGGGTCCCTGGACTTGGGTGGCCTTGGCAGGGATATTAACTAGGTAACGGGAGGATGAAGCTGACGGGCACTGAGCCCCAGCTGGGGTGGGGGTGGGGAGGGATATCCGATAGGAAACTCTCTGGCTAAGGCCCTCTGGGGCACCACCTGCACCCGTGGACATTTTTACAGGGCGCCATTTTTAGAAGGATTCAGAGGAGGTTTAAATTGTTAAAACTTTCTTCTCATGTGGCTAATTAAGTCTACCCTAAAATATGGAGAGAGAGAGATACTAGGTGTGTTAGGCAGGATAAAGGTTCCCCAAAGATGCCCACGTTCTAACTCCTGGAACCTGTGGGTATCTGACTCAGTGTGGCCGGGGCATTACTAGATTGTGGTGGAACTGAGGCTGCTGACCATCTGATGGTAACACCAGGCCAGCCTGGAGTGTCCAGTGGGTCCCGCAGTCACAGGTGCCCAGAGACGAGGCAAAGAGTCAGAGGGAGACGGGGGGGCTGAGCTGCGGGCTTTGAAGACACAGGAAGAGGCCATCAGCTGGGGATTGTGGCACCTCGGGAAGCTGGGAAAGGTCAGGAAACCCACCCTCCCCTGGAACCTCCAGCAGGCGCGCGGCCCTGCGGACACCCTGGTTTCAGGCCAGCAAGACCCATTTTGGACTCCTGGCGTATGGACTGCAAGGGGCCGGCTCTGTGTCACGCTGAGCCTCTAGGTCCGCGCGCTTTGTTAGGGCAGCACAGAAGCGGATTCACGCGCCTTTAATAAGGAGACGGCCACGCCTCCCTCCCGAGAACACGCCCTCCCTCCCTGCCCCCCTGACGTCAGGCTGGTTCATCCTTGCGGGCGCTCGCACTGGCTGACTCGGCCCTGCGCCTGCAGCCCCGTACAGCCCCTTCTCAGCCGGCATCGAGGCAGAGCACGCACGCCCCCCAGCGGCAGGCTCTGCGGATCGCTTCATGGAGAGTGCCCATCGCCATCACGAGGATTTGAGGCAGGGCTCACAGTAGCTTTAAGAAACAGCCCAGACGGACTATTTCAGTCAATCCACCAAAAAATATAATAGTAATGAGATAAAGAGAGTTGTTAGTCACTCAGTCCTGTCTGACTCTGAGACCCTATGGACTGCAGCCCGCCAGGCTCCTCTGTCCATGGGACTCCCCAGGCAAGAATACTGGAGTGGGTTGCCATGCCCTTCTCCAGGGGATCTTCCTGACCCAGGGGTCGAACCGGCATCTCCTGCACTGGAGGCAGACTCTTCACCACGGAGCCAGTCACCAGGGAAGCCCAGGGATGAGGATACTAATAACGCTTTCTAATAACTCCCCGGGCAAGAATACTGGAGTGGGTTGCCATGCCCTTCTCCAGGGGATCTTCCTGACCCAGGGGTCGAACCGGCATCTCCTGCACTGGAGGCAGACTCTTCACCACGGAGCCAGTCACCAGGGAAGCCCAGGGATGAGGATACTAATAACGCTTTCTAATGCTGTTTGCAAACAGCCATCCCATTGCTGATTCCACCTAATCTGTGGCAACTGAGCACTGAGATCCGAAGAGTCCAGGATGAAAGGGGAATCGGGAGACGCCTGACCGGCCCCCCACCCGGCAGCACGCACGAAGGAACGTGCACAAAGCCACCTGACCTCAGAGAAAGCGGCATGCGCAGCCTCGGAGAGGAAATCCCATCCACGACGCGGCAGAGGATCTGTATTTGAAAATTTATTGGCATGGTTTCCCACAAGGACTGCAGCCGAAGGATCCATGAAGCGTGTCTGTCTGGAGAGAGAGTGGCCCCGAGAACGTCGGTGCTGCCCGGGGCCTGGAGCTGCTGCCGGGGGATGCGCCGCATCCGCTACAGGAACCGGATCCCAGCTCCAAACTGGACGCCGTCACAGATCCTGGAAAACAAAGTGCTTTCTCTTAAGGCAGGAAGTCAATGCTCAGGTCTGCCCTGCTCGCCCCGCCGCTGTCGGCTCCAGAGACGTGCACGGCTCAGACACAAGGCCCGCGGCCCTGCCTCTCAGGAGGCCCGGGCCCTCCTGGCCACCCGGCTTCACCCGCTGGCCCTGGCCGCGCCCTCCTCTGCCTTTGGAGGATGGACGAGGGAACGAAACAGGAGACACAAATCCCCCTCCCTGCTTCCTCCTCTACTCCTGTTTCCCCAGTCCTGACCCAGCTGGAGACAACAAGAGGACCTTGGAGCAAAACAGTCACCAACAACAAAACTATGGTGGGGGCGGTGGAGGTGGTGGTGGGGAAGCTTTGTTTGTTTCTAAGGCTGCAAGGATGTCCCAGGGAGGTCGGGGAGGGAGCCGGGAGGAGGGCAAAACCAGAGGAGTCCCAGGGTCTGGCAACAGCAGAACCCACAGCCCCACAGGGTTTGCCCCGACCACCTCTTTGCTCCTCTCGCAGGAAAGGACACGTGGGTTGCAGCATCTGACACCCACCAAAACTTTCACAAGTTCCCTTCTGTGCGCTGTTGATCACCAGTTGACAGGCCCCTGGGCCCAAGTTCAGATGGGCAGGGGGGCCGAGCAGCGAGGAGGTGGCTGTGCTCACGGCAGGGTCCTGGGAGCTGAGCTCCACACCCAGACGCACGAGTGCCCGAGGGCCTGGCCGTTTCCATGACAGCCTGGCCCCTGCCCTGGACATGCACAAGCTGGGAATCACCGGCCAAGGTTCGTTCCTGGGACCCCCCCAGCGATGTCGGTGCCCACCTGGCCAAGAACTGCCCCCCAGCACGGAAGGTGGTCTCCCGCACTGCTCACCTGCTGGCCGGGCTCAGAGGCAGGACCAGGGCCGTATGGTCCTGGGGTCACAACACCAGGAAGCAGAAGCTTCCAGTGAAAGCAGAGCTCCAAATCCCAACCAGCAGTTGAAGACGATGTGTTTGTGGAACACGGTGTTTTTGCAAGTTCTGACAGTTTCCAGAAAAACTGGACAAGAGCAGCCCCCTCACTCAGAGGAGAGCTGATGGTGCACTGCCACGACACCTGTGCCTCGCCCTCCCCGCCCCTAGAACTTAAGACAGACAGTGGTTTTCAGCCTGAGTGTGAGCAGGGGACAAAATAACCTGATCAATTAAGAGACTCGATACAGAGAATCACTGCTGTTGCCACTGACCGCCTGCAGGGTCAAGGGTGCTCACTGACCGACAGCGTCAGCAGAACTCACCTGACCAGAAGGGACAGCCACAGTCCAGCCCCAACGTGACCCTGAGTAAACCTCACCACTGTCCTTAAATGGCAAAGACCCACAATCAGGACTGCGACTGTGTGTGCACAGCTTAATTCTGCTGAGATCCAAACAACATGTCTTTACCTTTTACATTTTCGGGTCCATAAAAGGGGGTCCAATGCCTACATTCGCTATTTAGGAAAATGTCTGAAAATAGGCTATGAGATAAAAATAAGTCAAGTCCTAGGTTTACACGGTTCAGAAACAAGCAGGCATTCCAATAAAGGCTCGTTTACTTGAACTATATAAACAGATTACACAACTTTACAAGCACATGTTTATGTTCAGAGACCATATAAACCTGTCACAGGAAAGATACCCGCTACACATACCCAGAACAGCGTCGCTGATGCCAGGAGCGTGGAGACGGCCTCACCAAATGCCCGTCATCCTATTCTGTGTCTCCTGTAACTTGTAAGCCTGTAACTCAGGAGGCGCCTCAGAAATCCCGTGTCTTCAGTCACCCCCTCCCGTCCGCATGGTCTCCAGCCCTGCAGGGTCCCCCAGCATCAGGCTCCCATCCTCCCCCTGCAGGCCCCAGGCCTGAATCTGGCACGGGCAACTCAGCGGGAGGCAGGCTGACAAGGGCCAGAACTCAGAGACCCTGGTGTGTGCTCGAAGGGAAAAGGCCAGAGGGGATGGAAGGGGATGAGAGTGCCCAGAACTCAGTCCCTGCCCAGCATCAAGGGCTGCCCCACGCCTCGCTTCTGCCTCTGCAGAAGGGGTGCAAGCTGGCGCCCGCAGGCATCTCCTGCATCCGCCCCTTGGCTCCAGCTGTCTTTCCAGAAGTTTCCAGTTAGGTATCGCCCCCTCCAGGAAGCCCTCTCACACCCTCAACAGCCGCCATGACTCACTTCCCTCCCAGGCAGAGCCGCCCGAGTCCCCATCGGGTCTCCAGGGACCACCGTCAGCAGGGCACGGAGCGGTCGCATCAGAGCTCAGAGGCAACGGTGTCCTACGTCACCTCTGGTACAAAACGCATCAAGCATTTCACAATGGTCTCTATTTCTGTAAAGGTCTGAGATCCTAATTACAGAGTGACTGCATTAACTTGGGGGTGTGGGGGGCGGTTTCTACAGATGATCTGCACACACACAATTCCCCATCCTGCCAGCTGCCTGATTTCAGAAATAAAGGTTAAACAGCTTCCAGTTCTGATGAGACTTCAGACGGAGCCACGCGCTGAGTGAAGAGAGCCCCCTGCACAGGGACGCCGTGCACGACCGCAAGCGCTGCGACCACCACGACCCCGAAACGGACCTGCGCAGCTCAGGGGCGGGCGGCCTTGTGTCCTAGTCTAAATGTCCCGTGCACGGCTTGCTCCCTCCTTCCGGAACAGCCAACATTAATATCTGAACTGCATTTTTCAAACTTAACCTGAAGAGAGGGAACAGAGGGGAGAGGGGAACATGCCCGCTCCTTGCAGAGTCTGCGAGGAGAGAGAACCCAGCCGGGCTTCCCGAGAGCCTCGATTCTGGGAGCACAGCGACACCCAGTGGCCTCCGAGGACGCTGCAACCACACTTCCAGCTGGAAGGGCGGGAAGGCTCCCCAGAGCCAGTGGGGCGGGCCCAGGTCACACAGCCAGGGACAGGCAGGGGCTGGCCCCGCAGCCCCCCGCAGCGCAGCCAGTCGAGGGCCGTGGCCACTCCTCCGCGGCTGACGGTCACGGTGAAACAGCAGAGCTACAGCGAAACCCCGCCCGCGCGCCCAGGGCCCCCGTAACAAGGAACACCCATGACCTGTTTCCTTGTATGACCGGGACTAATCAAACACAGTTAATCTCCGTCAAACAATCGTCATGCAGACAGCCTGGGTACTCTCTGAGACAGAGAAGCTGGTAGCGAGTCCAAGTGTGAATGAGGAGACACAGATGGTTCTCATCTTTGCACGCTTTTGCCTGCGGGGCGGGGGGTGGCACAGCCTCACCGCGGGGGTCTCTGAGCGGGCAGCTGGGTGCTGGGCTCCTCTGCTGGGTCGGGGGCGGAGGGAACGGCGCACTCTGGCCTCAGCGGGCTGGCGCTCCCTGGCGCCCCTGACGGACACACACACCATCGTCCTGCCCACCCAGGCCCATTACGGCTTGAGACGCGCCGGCTCGGATGGCTCTCTGTGACTCCATCCCAGGGCGGGGGCAGGGTCAGCACCGCACCTCGGCTGCTCCCTGCAAGGGGTCAGTGAGCACCTGGGTATTACACCAGGGAGCCCGGGGCCACACCTGTGGCGGGCAGCTGAGACGTCACCCAGCACACAAGCCCGGCCCTGGGCAAAGTGCCCGATCGCCCACGCTGCCCTCTCCCTGAAATCAGGACACGTCACCCATCGCCAATACCTGTCTCCATCACAATGAGCCAGGCGGCAGCCCCAGGTACCCTGCAGACGGGGAGAGAGCGGGGGGACCCGCTGTGCTTCCCAAGGGAGCAGCTGGCCGGGGCGGCTGCACCGGTCACGGCAGCCACGTGAGGAGCGAGCAGCCCTGCTGGCAGCACACCGGACACGGCTCCGCGTGCACATGGGTGCCCACTCAGTCAGCCCCCAGGCCGGCAGAGCGGCCACTACCACTAGCGCCACTGTCCAGACGTGAAAACAGGCCCGGAAAGGTTACGCCACTCGCCCCGGCCCACACAGCAGCCGAGCTGCGCTCCAGAGCACCCCCAGCCTGAGCACGCAGACCCTCCTCGGCTCTGCTCCGTGCCGAGAACAGGCAAGGTGTGGAGGGGCACTGACCGTGGTCAGAGCCGCAGACCCGCGAGGGCGCTGGGAGGAAGGGCTCCGACATCACGGGCGGCTTGGTGACCCTGGCCCGGGCCAGCCTTCCAGCGAGACGAGCGGGGCAGACTGCGCTGGGCCGACGGCCACAGGGGACTCGGGTGATGGATGCTGAGCTGCGCCTAAGAGCACAGCCTCGTCGGAAGGCCCCCGACACGGCTCCTCCCAGAACACCGCCACCCCCCCGCACTGGGTGAAAAGAGGAGGGAGCGGAGGTGGCACGGGACCCCTTCCAGCATCACAGACCACAGCTCGGCGCCGGACGCCTGGGCGACAACGGCTCAGCATCACGGCGGACCAGACAGAACGCCGAGAAAACACAGCCGTCGAGACTCTGAAGTGTGTGTGTGTGAAGATACCCGGCGGTTAACAGAAACACGTGGCCTCCCCACCCGCATGAGCTGAGGCCCGAGCCCTAAGCCCACGTGACAGGACCTGGGGAGGTGGCCCAGGCGCCACGGACGGGGGAGCGCGGCCAGGACAGGGTCCTTGGTGGGCTGGCTCAGTGTCCCTGTGAGGAGAGACCCCAGAGACCCTGCTCTGTCCCCAGGTGAGGACGCAGAGAGAAGGTGCCATCCGCCAACCAGGAAGGGCGCCCTGGGCCACGAACCGAACCTGCCAGCACCCTGACCCCAGCCTTCCCAGCGCCCAGACAGTGAGGGATCCACATCTGTTCTCTAAGCTGCCAGTCCACGGTATTACATACCAACATGATCGTACCTCTGGGCTTCTTGAACTTTCTAAAACACACACCAAACACTTTAAGAAACAGAATTAATTTCTTCTTCAGCACAAATCCATGAGAGCTGGAGAAATGCCAGACAGCTGGTTCCTCTGCTGCCCAAAGGCGGCTCTGGAGGGCGCAGAGCTGCGTCCACCCCAGCCTTTCGGGCTCCCGGCCTGCAAAGGCCCCACGGCAACACTTCATCCCGCTCAGCACAGACCAGCAGCGCCGGCCACCGCCTCCAGCCAGGCCGCCCGGGGGGCTCCCGCTGCTCAGCAACAAGTGCAAATAGCGTGAGGTGGGGGGACGAGGACACCCCACAGCCTGTCCTTCAAACCAGGTGGAAAGAAAAACCCCACGGAGAAAAATCCCTGTATTTTCACTCCTTTGCCAACTATTCAATTTCTCCTAAAGTCTTGAATCTTAAAGGCTGTTGGTGAAGTCATTGCTGCTGCTGAGTTGCTAAGGCGTGTCTGACTCTTTGTGACCCCATGGACTGTAGCACGCCAGGCTTCCCTGTCCTTTACAATCTTCTGGAGTTTGCTCAAACTCCTGTCCATTGAGTCAGTGATGAAGCAGGTTCAAAGCAAAGTGCGGTGACGGGAGAGTGCCACGCGCCTCTCGAGAGGACCCCGCACCTACCTGTCCCCGCGCTGCACGCCCATGGGGACGCAATAGTTGAGCTCCAGCCGTGCGATGTTGCCCAGCCTGAGCACGATGCCTGCCCCGTAGGACCAGCGGATGCACTCGGCCAGCTTCCGGATGTGGGCTTTGGGGCCCTCCCCTGAAAAGAGAGGGGAGCGGGGCGTGACCAACTGCACGTGGCCCCCCCCGCACTGTCTACGGACAGCCCTGGCTCTCTCTCTGTCTCCGCGTGGCCTCCAATCATCATGAGAGCCAGGTCGAGCTCTTTGAGAATGCACGAAAGTGACAGTAGGTCCAAACTCAAGACAGGGCTGGGGACCGCACCGCCTCGCCGCCCCAGGAGCACGCAGGTCTCTCCATTCTCTGGGCCCAGCGCGTTCTGGTCCCTTTGCCTAGGATGGCGTTTTCCCCATCCCCTGAGCACCCAGGAAGCTTGACTCCAGGCCCTGGTTTCTAGACACCTCCCATGGCCCTGCTGCTGGATGCATCTGTACCCCTCGCCCAGCCCTGAGCTCCAAGAGGAAGAGACCGGCTCTGTAGCCGTCATGACCGGCACAGTTGCTGCTCAAGAAATGTTTGCTAAATAAGTACTTTTTTTTTTTTTTGGCAAGAGAGCACCAGATGGTTTTTCGTGCATGTGTCAGTCATTTGACCAATCGCTTTACTCTGGGCATTGTACCAGATGACGTGGGCATCGAAGGCGAGCACGTGCGTGCACGGTCAGTTGTGCCCAGCTCTTCATGACCCTACGGACGGTAGCCTACAAGGCTCCTCAGTCTATGGACTTTTCCCAGCAAGAATACTGGAACGGGTTACCATTTCCTCCTCCAGGGCATAGTTGGTACATTTAAAGATGACCTAATCTAAACCAGGGGCTTCCCAGGTGGCTTAGGGGTAAAGAACCCGCCTGCCAATGCAGGAGACACAAGGGATGAAGGTTCAATCCCTGGGTCGGGAAGATCCCCTGGAGAAGAAAGCGGCAACCCACTCCAGTGTTCTTGCCTGGAAAATCCCCTGGACAGAGGAGCCTGGCAGGCCACAGTCCATGGGATCAGGCACGGCTGAGTGACTGAGCACAGCAGTCTAAAGGAGACAGACCCCTACTCGCGTCCTGTACTTTGAGACATAAGGTCAGGTGTGCCGATTGGCCGCTAAGGAATCCAAGTCTTACCATAGTTGAGGTTGCAGAGGTTCCCCGCGTTGAGGAAGAAGTGTGTCCTGAAGAGCTCGCCAAAGCCGCCCTGGCCAGGCCGGAAAGGTAACGGGGTGTACAGGTGCAGCCCGCTGGCCCAGTAGGCTTCTCCACCCAGGTAGTCACCTAGGCAAGGAAGGAGCGCGGATCAAAACGAGGTCACACGTTCAAAACCACCCCAATGGCCCACCATGAACAAGAGCGAGGAGTGTGCTGTGATCAGGACACACTCCGCGCCCGGCCCACAAGCAGATGCTCTTCTAACCGCTGAGGCTGTCGGCCTCCTTTTAAACAATGTTTCTTATTCTCTTGGTTTGTTTTATAATTTGCTTTAACTGGGAAAAAAAAAAAGCTAATACATCATTTAGGAAAGAATGAAACCAGTAATTGATCATATCTGTGAAATGCTTAGACTAAAACAAGTGAACTAATAGAAATCGCTTTCTCAGCAACTGCAGATAACTAGATCATTGTTGCTTGGCAAATGAAATGCATTATTCTGCAGAAATTTCAAGACCGCACTACAGAGAGACAAAATGCAGAAAATGTCTCCACAGTTTCTGGAAATGGTCAGACTAGCTATTGACCCAAAGGTACGGAGGGCCTGCTCCCCGCTGCACAAAGGCACGGTCCCAGCTCAAGGTCTTCACAGAAGAGGCTCGTTCTCAAAGGTTCATGACCACTTGGGGTTTTGTTTGTTTACATAATGCATAATAATACAAATTACTTCTACAAATGTCCCTACTATTTCAACTACAAATAGCCACAACGTTACAACAACAAAACCCTCTGAACTGTTTATACTTTGTTACTAAATACCATTTGTAAAGTGCCTCAGTCTCCTTTAATACAGAATGACCCAACATGACAAAGAAGACTACAGGCTGTCTCCAAGATTATCCTCAAGGGATGAACTGCTTATTCACTTAGAGATTCCAGCGTCTCCTCACCCCTGTCAATACTGAAGTTCTAGAGGAAACAACGGACCGAGAGCAGGAGGTCAACCGGGCCTGCTTTTCATTTCCCAGCAAGTGTTCCTCTCCTTCCTTAAATAACCTCTTTTAGTCTCATCATGGGAGTATAAAAAAGGAAATTCTCCTTTAACCTCTACCATTAAGAGAAAACCAGCTAACATCCTGGTGTCCTTCCTTTCAATGAACTGCAATGAAATATTAAATAAGAAAATAAAATATAAGTATATATATACATATCTTTCAGTCTTGATTTTTTTTTTATTTACTGTACTATAAGCACTTCCCTCTAAGACTTCTTATTCTTTGAAAATGTGATTTTGATGCCTCAATAATCACATATATGGACAATAATGCAATGACCTGTGGTTTGGTCGCTAAGTCACGTCTGAGTCTTTGACCCCATAGTCTGTAGGCCACCAGGCTCCTTTGTCCATGAGATTCCCCAAGCAAGAATACTGGAGTGGATTGCCATTTCCTGCTCCAGGGTGTCTTCTGGGCCACAGATGGAACCCGCCTGGCCTGCTGCAGGCAGTCTCCTGCACTGGAGGCTGATTCTTTACCAACTGAGCCGCCAGGGAAGCCCAAGGTAATGACCTACCGCTTGGCTATTGTCCTGTTGGTGCTGAACTTCTTGAGTGGATGTTAACCTATGATGGGCTTTCCTGCACACACACACGGTTTTAAACCATCTTGAAGCATAATATACACACAAAAAGCACACACATCCTAAGTGCACAATGCAGTGAATTTCCAGGCCCAGAACACACGATACAGTGAGCACCCAGACCAAGAGACAGACACACGCAGCGCCCTGGGGAGGCCCTGTGCTCCCTTCTAATCACCGCCCACGCCAAGGGCAACCATCGCCTGTCGCCCGACAGCACGGAGCTCTTTACCCGGCCGCCACACTGCACAGTCAGTCACAGAGCATGCACCTGCTGGGGCTGACTCTTCTCGGGGGAGGCGTATGTTTCTTAAGTTGGTTCAGGCCACCCCATCAGTGGCTCTAACTTGCTCATCCTCGCTGCTACATAAACCACGGTGTGAAGACACACCGTTTAGCTGCCTGTCCTGCGGCTGGCAGGCATCTGGGCTCCAGGTTTCAGTGTGAAGACACTTTCGTGTCCGACTCTGCGACCCCTACAGACTGTAGCCAGCCTGGATCCTCTGTCCACAGGATTTTCCAGGCAAGAATACTGGAGCGGGTTGCCATTCCCTTCTAGTTCTTGTATATATATATATATATATATATATGTGTGTTTTAGGCTCTTGATAAGTATTGTCAAACTGCTTTCATGAAAAGTTACGGCGATTTACACCCTTGCTCACAGAATCTTACCAATGGCCTTTTAATAGGTAATTAAATAAAACATCACTGTGTTTTAATTTTCAGGCAAATGGAAGACTCCAAAGCTTTTATCTAGTCACTAAATAATAACTTGCTACAGTGAAAAAAGAAACTGTTACTTTTCCAAAAGAAAAGGACAGACTAATAAAAGCATCCTAAAAGCAAATGAAAAGAAATAATTTATATTTTGTACAAAAATTTATGCCGTGGATGATCATTATTTTTAATAATATAAAATAGGAACAACAAAGATGTTTTAAAAAAGTTAAGAAAATCAGGATAGACTATTTTATAATGTAATAACATGTGCCCTATCTAAATGATGTTTTTCATAACACATGGCAATTCTCTAATAAAATGTCAAGGACTGGAGAGAGTTCCCGAAACAGGAATGCTCACACTCTGCTAGACAATGATTGAGCACCATATAAACCCTTGAGGATACTCAAAATCCATTGATCTAGCAATTCCAACCTAGAACTTTGTATTATATAGTAAAACTTACAGATAAGCACAAAGCTTGAGCTAGGTTACTCACTGACACATAGTTATTTAAAATAAGAAAAAAGGAAACAGTCTAAATGTCCAACACTTGGGATTTGGTTTAGAAAGGTCACAGTATGGCAAGAACGTGAAATACGCAGCCATTAAGAATGATAAAGCTTGTATCTTTCTGAGTCATTGCTGGTGGGGATACAAAATGGTACCGCTATTTTGGAGGACAGTCTGGCATTTTCTTACAAAGCTAAATATGATTTTACCATACAATCCAGCAGTTGCACTCCTTGGTTTTTACCCAAACGAGCTGAAAAATCTTACGTCCAGATAAAAAAAAAGCTGCACACAGATATCTCTATCAGCTTTACTCGTAATTGCAAAAAGTTGGATGTCCTGCAAGCAAGATGTCCTTCAACAGGTGAACGGATAAAACACCCCGTGGAACAGCCATGCAGTGGGGGGAGTATTATTTGGTGATAAAAAGATATGAGCAATCAAGCTGTGAAAAGACACAGAGGACTGAATCACTATATTAGACCTCTAAAACTAATGCAATACTATAAATCAGCTATACTCCAATTAAGATATATATATATATATATACACACACACACACAGCTCCTTAGACACACACACACACACAGCTCCTGAGACACACACACACACACATATATGTAAACAAAAATTTGATAAATACATTGACCAAAAGAAGAAAAAAAAGATACCGAGGAACCTGAAATGCGTACTGCTTCGTCAAAAAAGCCAGTCTGAAAAGCACATATACTCTATGACTCCAACTATGTGACATTCTGGAAAAGGCAAAACCAGGGAGGTAGTGAAGGTCAATGGCCTTCAGGAATGGAGGAGGAGGCAGGGAGGGAGGAACGAACAGGTGGAGCACAGCGAACGTTCGGGGGTGAACGCTGGATGGCTGCATGCCGTCACCCATCTGTCAAAACCCCGACACTTCACAGCACAGGCGGGGGAGGCCCACGGGAACCAAGGAGCTTAGCTGGTAGTAACATGTCAGTACCTGGAGAAGGAAATGGCAACCCGCTCCGGTACTCTTGCCTGGAGAATCCCATGGACAGAGGAGCCTGGTGGGCTACAGTCCACGGGGTCGCACAGAGTGGGACACGACTGAGCGATTTAGCAGCCGCAGCAGCACATCACTGCTGGCTCATCAGCTGTGACAACCATCCCACACTAACTCAGGACTAGTGAGAAAGTGAGCTCTGCGCTTGGTGCCCAATTCTTCTGTTAAACCTAAAACTACTCTCAAAAATAAAGCCCATTACACAGGGTATAGAGTCGACATTTTATGAATCACTACGCTGCACAACTGAAATTTATGTAATATTATAAACTGACTCTATCTCAGTAAGCAAATAAGCTTAATGTAAACGTGTGAAAAATTTGCAAAGTGCGGAAACACACTTTAAAAACTCACTAAAAATCACTCATCAGTCCCATCACCCAGATAAAACCATGACTACTGTTTAGCTGCATTTCCTCTAAGTCTTTTTATAAAAATGCATGCTTACTGTTTACTTTTACTATATGCATTTTTTAAATTTTAAATAAATTATACAACTTAAAAAAATTGTAGTTTGCCAATGAGATAAAATAAGCAGCCATTTAAAAAAATGATAAAGTACTTATTCCTATAAACATCGTTTCATATGCTGTTTTGAGGGGGCGGTGGGAGAAACAGGTGAGAACACAAGCGTGTAAGAAAACAACACGTGTATGTGGACACGTGTGTTTAAAACCACACAATGCTCACAGCTTGAGGTGACGGGATCACAGGGCACTCTTGTGTATGTTCCGCTTAGCTATACTTTCTCACCGTCTATCATTTCCTCAACAAATAAATACCTTTCTGAGCCTGCTGGGTGACGGATGTTAGGTGTCAGTTCCGCTGGTGAAACATGAGTATCTATTATTGTGGTAATTTAAACAAACAAATACATGGTTCAAAAATGAGATGTAACTGTAGCTTCGATTTTTTTCAACGTGGTGTGTTTCGGGGAAGGACAGACCTTCGCTCTGTGGCCCGACGCTGTGCATGCTGAAGCCGCGAACGCTCGTGGGTCCGCCGAGGTAGAACCTGGAAGAGGGAAGAGCTGTCAGAGGAAGCAGCCGTCACACACTGCAAGTGCACAGGGCACACACCCGCTTCTGGGTGGCCCACGTCGCCACGCGCTGCACGTCTCAGGACTAGGGAGGTGCACGTGAGAATGGAGAACGCCATTAAAATCCAAGCTTTGCGGTCGGGGAGGTACTTCATTCTATTAAAAATTGTGTATTCTGTTTGAGTGTGAAAAAGCATGAAAAGTTCATGCGGGTTATTGTTTAGTCGCTCAGTCCCGTCCAGCTCTTTGCGACCCCCATGGACTGTAGCCCGCCAGGCTCCTCTGTCCATGGGCTTCCCCAGGCAAGAATACTGGAGCGGGTTGCCATTTCCTTCTCCAGGGGATCATCCCAGTCCAGGGGTCGAAGCTGCACCCCCTGCATTGGCAGGCAAGTTCTTCACCACGGAGCCGCCGGGGAAGCCCCGTGTATGTTACAGAAACACAGAGACACACTGAGAAAGTAATAAAACAAGCCTGTCCTGGCAAGCAGGGTGAACATGCGCGGTTACAGTGAATCCCTGAACACCCCATGGGCCTCCCTGGTGGCTCTGACGTAGAGAAGCTGCCTGCAATGCAGGAGACCCGGGTTCAGTCCCTGGGTCGGGAGGATCCCCTGGAGAAGCCAGCTGCAACCCACTCCAGTGTTCTTGCCTGGGAAATCCCATGGACAGAGCAGGCTGGTAGGCTACAGCCCATGGGGTTGCAAAGAGTCAGACACCACAGAGACTTTCACTTTCTTTCACCTCAACACCTGAGAGGTTGGTCCAAATATTCCCTGCGGTCAGTCCCCTGTGCCTGAGCTTCCTCCACAGCCACAGATCGACCACCTCCTGGCCACGCAGGGCTGCGGTGTTGGCTGCTGAAGGCACCCGCCTGCGGCTGGGCCCCTGGGGTCAAACTCACGTTTGTTCAGGGTCACAGGTACTTCCGGTCAGTCGATTTTTTGTGAATGTGTATTTGTGTGAGACTGTATACATACAAATTTATGTACACATCTGCAGTAAATTGGTGACATACTGTATTTCGCGTACATTTTTTCCATCTTTCTTGTTTTTTAAAAATTAGCATAAAGCTATACAGGGTATTTTGAAATTAGCTTAAACCTAAAAACTAAGTTAAAATGTGACATAAGTGCTCTCCTAAATAGTTAAACTTCTTTGGTAAGAAACTAACCAGAAAGACCAAAAGGAAGCCACCTGCAAACCACCCATTCGTTTATTACTACTCACCTATCAGCAATGCTCGATGGCTTATCACCCATGGGTACCAACATTCCACCCCAGACAGAGGCTGAAAAAACCTATTGAAATAGAAACAAACAACTGTTTTTTTCCAGCGTTTCTTTCCTTCCAACGAGTATCAGCAGACAGAAAATGCACTGAGGTGTGGTCGCGGCCCCGCGTGTCCGGTGCAGAGCTCTGGACTGGGGCGTGAAGGCTGCAGCGGGGATCTCCTGGCTCGGGCAGGGGAGGAGCCACAGTTCGAAGCTTTCTGAGGATATCTGCGTAACTCACAACTTCAGGTTTCAAGACGTGCAAGACATAAGCAAAAAAAACAAGCCCAAACCCTCAGCAGGGCCTGGCTCTGACACTGGGCAGCCCCCTCCCTTCTGAGAAGCCAAGTCCAGAGGGCCGTGCCACGGCCAGATGGGGGAGAGGGACCAGGCCCCAACAAGGGAGTCGGCATCCAAAGGCCTCTGTGGCTTGGCCTCACGTCCTGAGGGCACCTGGCATCTCAGGAGAGGGAGGGAGCAGGGAAGAAAATGCTATAAGTAAGAAATTCAGGGCTTTGCTGGTGGCTCCGCGGTACCGAATCCGCCTGCCGATGCTGGAGACACAGGTTTGATCTGGGAAGACCACAGGTGCTGCGGAGCAACTAAGCCCGTGCACCCCAACTACTGGGGCTGCACTCTGGGGCCCGGGAGCCTGCGCTCTGCAACGAGGGAAGATGCCACCATGAGAAACCCTCGCACCCCGACCAGAGAAAAGCCTGTGGAGCAATGAAGGCCTGGCACGGCCAAAAATAAACAATAAAATAAACAAATGAAAAAAAGAAATGCAGAGACACACACATCCAACCCAGCCCTCAGGGATAGTGCTTCCGTCTGACAGGGCAGGGTCGGGGCGGTAAATGATCCCATGCGGGGATCCGATCTTCACGCCACGTCATCCCCGCCCAGAACTGCCCCAGTGATGCCCGAGACCACAGTGGGCCCTCTGGGCTCCTGACCCCCGGCCATCATCACGCGCCCCCGCATCTCCTGAGCGCTCCCCACAGGCTTCTGTCCAACTTGTCCTCTTGGACGTGCAAAGTCCACGTCCTTCAAAGCTGCCCAGAGGGCTTTTTTTTAGAAGCTTCTGTAGGAAGAATCACAGATGAAAACTGGGGCAGAGTGGGCAGAGAGGGCCAAGCGCACGTTCTATTCTGAGAAATGCATCTTTGCTCAACAACGGGAGAGACTGCCGCAGAACAGGGCGAGGGGCTGGAGCCTGGCACGCAGTGGGGCGGCCACCCCTTGGACAAGACGTTCCTGGCAGACTGTTCTCCCCGCCCCCGCCCCCCAATGGTCACGACCGAAGGGAGGAGGGCGACAAGGAGCACTGATGCCCCCCCAAGACAGGCCCACCGTGCCGCGTGTCCCGCTGAGCTCAGTGACCAACGGGAGCCGCAGGTGCCCCCACACCTAGGCCTCTCGACCCGCTCCCTCCAGCACCGGGCACCCCAATTCTTCAAGGCCAGCAGCGACCGACCCACCCCCTGGTTCCCTCACGTCCTCACTCCCCACTCACCCCACTGAAACCCCACGGCCTGTTACTAAAAACAAGCTGCTTCATGCACCTCATATGGTTGTCCCCGGGTGGGTTGGGGGGGCAGGGGGAAGACACCACTGAGGGTGGAGGGGCTCATCAAAGACCCCCCCCCAACGACCAACGACGACGAGGCAGCACCCCGTGGCCACCTTCTCCCCCTCAGTCTGCTGTCCTGCTCCTCACGTCTCTCATCACCACCTGCCGGATTACATATCCATCTCGTTGCTTGTGGGATTCCCCCTCCACTAGCGTGTGAGAGCACGGACTGCTTCATGTACTGGGGTGTTCCTGGTGCCCAGACAGTGCCTGGCAGCCAGCCAGTCTGTGTGAGAAGGGAGGGATGGATGTACGCACAGAGGGACAGGTGGGAGGACAGATGGGCGGGCAGACAGATGGGTGGATGGAGAGCTGGGGGCTGGACAGAGGGAAAGGAGGCCGAGGAAGAGACACCGAGGCCCGGAAGGAGAAGGCATGATGCAGTCAAGGAGGGCTGACGGAGTACCAGGGAGCAGGCACAGGAGGGGACCGGAGAGAGCTCGCTGAACTCAACAAGATATCGGCCCCGGCAGCCTCCGGAGAAGCAGAGAAAAAGAAAGGCAGGGCCCACATTCCGAGGGCGCTGAGTCCAGGACGGATCGGAAGCAGTGATAAACGATTTCACAGTCAGACGAAACAGTGTGTACCATTTCGTCAGAACTCGCACCTCGCCGCCGGGTTCTGAGGCAGCAGTGGGGTGTGGAGAGCTGCCCCGGGCGCCCGGGCGCCAGGCAGAGTGGACAAAAGGCACAGTGTCTCCTGGCCTGGGGCCCCACTGCCTCGGGCAGAATCTGGTCACTCACCCCTCAGGTCCTGAGGGGTCAGGAGGAACTAAACCAAACCAGGCTAAAACCATTCAACAGGGACTCTGGACACACCCAGGGCCTAAAGACCTAGCGAAGACCTAGCAAAGGCAGGTGAAGACGAGGGATTGCTAGGGATGTAACGTCAGGAGGCAAAGACGGCAGCACACGTGTCCTGCAGACACGTCTTTTGATGGCTCTGAGATGACGACGAATGGGGAAGGGGCTCTTCCGTGTGAAACGACTGACAGGAGAGCTAGGTATCGCTTCTCCCCAGAGCAGCCTCAATGCTGGCCACACTTAAGAGATGTCGCGCTTGAGCTTCAAGCTCGACTGTTCTCATTTCCCCTACTAGGGATGTAACGTCAGGAGGCAAAGACGGCAGCACACGTGTCCTGCAGACACGTCTTTTGATGGCTCTGAGATGACGACGAATGGGGAAGGGGCTCTTCCGTGTGAAACGACTGACAGGAGAGCTAGGTATCGCTTCTCCCCAGAGCAGCCTCAATGCTGGCCACACTTAAGAGATGTCGCGCTTGAGCTTCAAGCTCGACTGTTCTCATTTCCCCTTCCGAGCTTTAGATATTCGGGAACTGGAGTCTAGTCAGATTCCAAAAACACCGGTCACAAGCTGCGGGCGAGATACTCACTGTGTCAAGGATGAGTTGTTTATTCAACTGAAGCTCAAAGTCTTCCTTTAAGAAGCTCACGTCCCCTCCGGTGTAGCCGGCCAGCTCCTGTCGGGGAGGGGCTCAGGTGGGACGGAGCCCATGGACCGACTGCAGAGTCACTGCGGTCGGCACCCCAGGCTGCTGCTCTGTATTTTCAGAAAGGCAGCAGACCACGTCTGTGTCCCAGAGGCTGCCTCCTGGCCGTTCAGGACGGCATCAGGGGCCTGGCAGAGACACCGTCACCAAACACAGAGCAACCGCAGAGAAGCTCGCTCCTTACGCGTGCCAGGAGAACACTGGCAACGTCGGCGTTTATTACAGAGCCTGCTAAGGACGGTACGGTGGCTCAGCCGTAGAGAACCCGCCTGCTGATGATGCAGGAGATGCGGGTTCCATCCCCGGGTTGGGAAAATCCCTTGGAGTAGGAAATGGTAACCTATTCCAGTATTCTTGCCTAGGAAATCCCACGGACAGAGGAGCCTGGAGGGCTACAGTCCATGGGATCGCAAAGAGTCAGGCACGACCTAGTGACAACAATAACAGGATGTTATGACTTGTTTGGCCCAATCAATGTTTGGAAAAAGAATATTAGCCCACCTTTCACAATTTCGCACATTTTTATATGAAAATGGGAGAAGGAAATGGCAACCCACTCCAGTACTCTTGCCTCGAGAATCCCGTGGACAGAGGAGCCTGGCGGGCTGCTGTCCACAGGGCTGCACAGTCAGACACGATGGAAGTGACTTAGCACGCATGCATGCACTGCAGAAGGAAACGGTGATCCACTCCAGTACTCCTGCCTGGAGAATCCCAGGGACAGAGGAGCCGGGTGGGCTGCCATTCATGGGGCCACACAGAGTCAGACACAACTGAAGTGACTTAGCAGCAGCAACAGCACATGAAAACTGGATTCCCAGCTGCTCCTCTGACACTGAGTTCAGGCAGACAGAGGGTCGGAGCCCCCTTCCCAGCCGGCTTCTCCCCGAGGTCACTGGCTGGGCCCTGCCAGTGTCAGGGTTACAACCCGGGCTCGTGTGCTCATCGAGGACCACCAAGGAAACCAGTCCCACTAAGTCACGACTTGGCTCCTGGTCTGTGAAGTGACACATCAGAGGCCGGCCCCTCACCCTGACTCTGAGCTCCATGAAGGCAGAGTCTGAGCAGCAGAGAGCAAATCCAGGGCTAGGAACCCTGAGAGGGACAGACACCCTCGGAGGCATTCCAGAATGGCCTTTACAGCTAAAGGCAGCTGCAAGTATTAAGAGGGGCTGGAGCCTGGCACGCAGTGGGGCAGCCACCCCTTGGACAAGACGTTCCTGGCAGACTGTTCTCCCCGCCCCCGCCCCCCAATGGTCACGACCAAAGGGAGGAGGGCGACAAGGAGCACTGATGCCCCCCCAAGACAGGCCCACCGTGCCGCGTGTCCCGCTGAGCTCAGTGGCCAACGGGAGCCGCAGGTGCCCCCACACCTAGGCCTCTCGACCCGCTCCCTCCAGCACCGGGCACCCCAATTCTTCAAGGCCAGCAGCGACCGACCCACCCCCTGGTTCCCTCACGTCCTCACTCCCCACTCACCCCACTGAAACCCCACGGCCTGTTACTAAAAACAAGCTGCTTCATGCACCTCATATGGTTGTCCCCGGGTGGGTTGGGGGGGCAGGGGGAAGACACCACTGAGGGTGGAGGGGCTCATCAAAGACCCCCCCCCAACGACCAACGACGACGAGGCAGCACCCCGTGGCCACCTTCTCCCCCTCAGTCTGCTGTCCTGCTCCTCACGTCTCTCATCACCACCTGCCGGATTACATATCCATCTCGTTGCTTGTGGGATTCCCCCTCCACTAGCGTGTGAGAGCACGGACTGCTTCATGTACTGGGGTGTTCCTGGTGCCCAGACAGTGCCTGGCAGCCAGCCAGTCTGTGTGAGAAGGGAGGGATGGATGTACGCACAGAGGGACAGGTGGGAGGACAGATGGGCGGGCAGACAGATGGGTGGATGGAGAGCCGGGGGCTGGACAGAGGGAAAGGAGGCCGAGGAAGAGACACCGAGGCCCGGAAGGAGAAGGCATGATGCAGTCAAGGAGGGCTGACGGAGTACCAGGGAGCAGGCACAGGAGGGGACCGGAGAGAGCTCGCTGAACTCAACAAGATATCGGCCCCGGCAGCCTCCGGAGAAGCAGAGAAAAAGAAAGGCAGGGCCCACATTCCGAGGGCGCTGAGTCCAGGACGGATCGGAAGCAGTGATAAACGGTTTCACAGTCAGACGAAACAGCGTGTGCCGTTTCGTCAGAACTCGCACCTCGCCGCCGGGTTCTGAGGCAGCAGTGGGGTGTGGAGAGCTGCCCCGGGCGCCCGGGCGCCAGGCAGAGTGGACAAAAGGCACAGTGTCTCCTGGCCTGGGGCCCCACTGCCTCGGGCAGAATCTGGTCACTCACTCCTCAGGTCCTGAGGGATCAGGAGGAACTAAACCAAACCAGGTTAAAACATTCAACAGAGATTCTGGACACACCCAGAGCCTAAAGACCTAGCAAAGTCAGGTGAAGACGAGGAATTTCTAGGGATGTAACGTCAGGAGGCAAAGACGGCAGCACACGTGTCCTGCAGACACGTCTTTTGATGGCTCTGAGATGACGACGAATGGGGAAGGGGCTCTTCCGTGTGAAACGACTGACAGGAGAGCTAGGTATCGCTTCTCCCCAGAGCAGCCTCAATGCTGGCCACACTTAAGAGATGTCGCGCTTGAGCTTCAAGCTCGACTGTTCTCATTTCCCCTTCCGAGCTTTAGATATTCGGGAACTGGAGTCTAGTCAGATTCCAAAAACACCGGTCACAAGCTGCGGGCGAGATACTCACTGTGTCAAGGATAAGTTGTTTATTCAACTGAAGCTCAAAGTCTTCCTTTAAGAAGCTCACGTCCCCTCCGGTGTAGCCGGCCAGCTCCTGTCGGGGAGGGGCTCAGGTGGGACGGAGCCCATGGACCGACTGCAGAGTCACTGCGGTCGGCACCCCAGGCTGCTGCTCTGTATTTTCAGAAAGGCAGCAGACCACGTCTGTGTCCCAGAGGCTGCCTCCTGGCCGTTCAGGACGGCATCAGGGGCCTGGCAGAGACACCGTCACCAAACACAGAGCAACCGCAGAGAAGCTCGCTCCTTACGCGTGCCAGGAGAACACTGGCAACGTCGGCGTTTATTACAGAGCCTGCTAAGGACGGTACGGTGGCTCAGCCGTAGAGAACCCGCCTGCTGATGATGCAGGAGATGCGGGTTCCATCCCCGGGTTGGGAAAATCCCTTGGAGTAGGAAATGGTAACCTATTCCAGTATTCTTGCCTAGGAAATCCCACGGACAGAGGAGCCTGGAGGGCTACAGTCCATGGGATCGCAAAGAGTCAGGCACGACCTAGTGACAACAATAACAGGATGTTATGACTTGTTTGGCCCAATCAATGTTTGGAAAAAGAATATTAGCCCACCTTTCACAATTTCGCACATTTTTATATGAAAATGGGAGAAGGAAATGGCAACCCACTCCAGTACTCTTGCCTCGAGAATCCCGTGGACAGAGGAGCCTGGCGGGCTGCTGTCCACAGGGCTGCACAGTCAGACACGATGGAAGTGACTTAGCACGCATGCATGCACTGCAGAAGGAAACGGTGATCCACTCCAGTACTCCTGCCTGGAGAATCCCAGGGACAGAGGAGCCGGGTGGGCTGCCATTCATGGGGCCACACAGAGTCAGACACAACTGAAGTGACTTAGCAGCAGCAACAGCACATGAAAACTGGATTCCCAGCTGCTCCTCTGACACTGAGTTCAGGCAGACAGAGGGTCGGAGCCCCCTTCCCAGCCGGCTTCTCCCCGAGGTCACTGGCTGGGCCCTGCCAGTGTCAGGGTTACAACCCGGGCTCGTGTGCTCATCGAGGACCACCAAGGAAACCAGTCCCACTAAGTCACGACTTGGCTCCTGGTCTGTGAAGTGACACATCAGAGGCCGGCCCCTCACCCTGACTCTGAGCTCCATGAAGGCAGAGTCTGAGCAGCAGAGAGCAAATCCAGGGCTAGGAACCCTGAGAGGGACAGACACCCTCGGAGGCATTCCAGAATGGCCTTTACAGCTAAAGGCAGCTGCAAGTATTACAGCGTGACCACCCCGAGGGACACCCCAGTCCCCCAGGAGCCTGCAGGGGCCACAGGGGAGGGAACGCTCACCTGGTTCACCTTCAGCAAAGCACCTCTTTTCGGCAGGATGGAGGAGTTCCGAGAGTCGATGACCATCGAGTGCTGGAAGAGGCAAGGACGGGGGTGTCTGCGCTTCAGTATGGAATGAACCAGACACTCCCCGAGCGCTGGCTGCTCGCCAGGCTCTGTGCCGAGTGTTCCCTTAGGTGGCTTCACCTCCATGAACACCTCCCATTCTGCGTGAGGACCCAACAGAGTCAGCTAGACAAGTCACGTCTGCTGGCTGGGCGACTCCGACCCCGTCCCAGCCCTGTTTTCTCAGGGAGCTTGATGCCCTGATGGACGTCAGCTCAGCCCGATTCCAGCTAAGATACCACAGTGGGCCCTTATTCCGTCCGTTTCCATCACTTCCGATGTTACTTAGGAAAAAAGGATGTGAGGCTGTGTCCAGATATTCACAACGACCGGTCCTAGCCACAGTTCTAGCCGCCCCAACCGTGACGCCGCTCAGTCCCTCCTGAGGGAGGGAAACGCCATTCTCCCGATGCATACAGCCTGGCTGCACCAGGGCAGGCACATGTCGAGCAAAGCCCTCACCGAGAGAGACGACTTCAGCGAGTGCCCGCTCTCCTTCCGGACGGCGAAGGACGCAGCCCTGGAGAGGCAGCCCAGCTCCCGCCAGACGCCCTCCCACTTGACCGTGTGGCTCGTCTTCCAGGTGGGAAACTGCAAGCAAACACAGAAAACCGTCAGCCTTTGTGCTGCACGGAAGCGGCATCATCCCAGTCCAGGCCGTGGGATGACTCACCGTTAGATCATTAGCCAATTAAAAACTAAGACACACTGTGGAATGACGGGATGGGAAAGGAAGACAAGGCAAGCGGGGAAGGAGGGAACGGAGGCAGGCGGGGCAGGGCTGCGGGAGAAAGCCAGGGTCGCCATCAGAGGGAGAGGCTGCGTGAGCAGCGGGGCTGTGCTCCGAGCCAGGAGACGGGCGTCGCTGGTCTGACACTGCAGGGAACTTTATAACCACCTGGTTTCTTTTCCATCCGAAAGACCACGGGACACATACCCCACCTGGTTTTCTGAAGCTGGGCAGGGTGACCCAGGTGAGCCGCCTCAGCCCCCAGAGAAGAGCAGGGAGACGGGGTCACAAGCCCATGACAAGCGGAGGCACTGGGTGGGGGGCATGCCACAGTAGCTTCCTGGGCCCCTCCCTGGAGACGCTCACCCAGCAGGGCACGAAGGGCCACGAACGTGCAGGAGAGGCAGCAGCGGCGGGTCAGAAGACCGCACGCGGGGAGCTACTTTTACAAACGCGTGCCTCAGGTCTTTCCTCATCAAACTAAAGCCCACACCAGGAGGGGAGGAAGGGGGACAGCTAGAAAGGAAGGCAAAGAAGGGCAGCGTTCATCGTAAAACTGAAAAGCGGCCAAACGGCAGTAACTCCACATAATGCATCCCGCCAGAAGTGAACACGCTATAAACCAGCGATGAAAGCGCCCAGTAACCTGGCGTGACCTTAACTGGCTGTCAGGAGCGATCGATCTGAGCGTGCACGAGGAAGCACAAACAGACGGTGTCCCAGGAAGTCAGGGGCAGGGAAGAGATGTGACTGGGTAATCCCGCCAGAAGTGAACGCGCTATAAACCAGCGATGAAAGCGCCCAGTAACCTGGCGTGACCTTAACTGGCTGTCAGGAGCGATCGATCTGAGCGTGCACGAGGAAGCACAAACAGACGGTGTCCCAGGAAGTCAGGGGCAGGGAAGAGATGTGACTGGGTCAAAGTATCTGCCGCTGTGGGGGGTGGCCACCCTCTCTGGCCCTGGCAACGGGTACTGGGCAAGTGGGGAGGGGCTGCCCGGGAGGCAGCTGGCAGCAGGACAGGGAGTGGAGGGTGACCCAAGCGACAGGACCCGCGGCTCCAAGCTTCAGCCCATGTGGGGCTGTGCGCCTGGCCCCACGCCCTCGGCTGAGTCTGGGGATCAATCGACAGGCGCTCAGGTCCCACGTAGGCACACAAAGAGAAGGATGGGAAAGCCACTCACGCTGTACTCCGCTGATACGCCCCGGTCTGTCTCCCGGAGCGAGCTCCAAGGGAACTGTCCCGTGACTTTGTATAAGTTTACGGAGAAACTAGAAGACAAGGGGACAGAGCTTTACATGCTGGGACGGCGATTATACCTGGTATACCACCTAAATCAACAGTCTCACAGCGACGCCTCGGGGCTCATCTGCACGGGGAAATCCACGCATGCGGTGACGCGACAGAAGCGTCGGCCGATCCTCCACTACAGCTATCTTAACCCCTAAACCAGGCCACTGAACACAACGACCCGCTGGGCTTCCTACTTTCTATCGAAGTTTCCGGGCTGTGGTTTGAAGAAGGACAGGCCATACGAAGTTTCTTTTGTTCCATAGGAAAACTGGAAAGTCACCTTTTCTGCCCGGCCTAGAAGGTTAGGGAGTTTGAGGCCAAGGACCTGGGAGCAAAAGAAAAACAGCAGAAGTTCTGTGAGTGAGCTCACCCGCGTCATTTCTGTTTGGAGTCCACTCACAAGAGGGGCCGCGTGACATTCCCCCTCCTGTGACTTACTTCACTCGGCGTGACTCTCGCTAGGCCCACCCATGCTGCTGCAGACGGCATTACCTCACTCTTTCCAATGGCTGAGTGGTACTCTATCATATATACGTGCCTCTCACGGACTTAGAGGACAGACTTCTGGTTACTAGCAGGGAAGGGAGGGGGGAAGGGATAGTGGGCGAGTTTGGGATGGACTTGTACACACGGCTGCATTTAGAATGGATAACCAGTAAGGACCTGCACAGGGAACTCTGCTCAATGTTTCTGCAGCAGCCTGGATGGGAGGAGAGTTGGGGGAGAATGGATACATGTATACGTGTGGCTGAGTCCCTTTGCTGTCCACCTGAAACCATCACAGCACTGTTTATCAGCTACACCCCAATGCAAAATAAAAAGTTTAAGAAAAAAAAATGGAATCATACAAAAAAAAAAATAACAGGGGTTTAGATGGAAGGAATAACTCTTAGGAAAGACTATATGAGGGACTCTCACAGAAACGGAATAAAGATGTACACTAGGGTCCGCCTTTCATCTGTAATTGCTTTTCTTCTTTAAAGCCTGCCTCTGCCGAGGGCACATGCCTGATGAATTTTAGGGTTAGGCTAATCCTGCTGACTGTGAAGCTCAGAGAAACTAGCTCTGTGTGCTTGGAGTTCAGGAGAATCTGAACAAGAAACTATTAATAAGAACATGGGTTATTGACACCTCGTTCTCAAACAATCTATCTTCATAACAAAGCGTGTCATAATCAACTCTAGAAGATTAATGAGAACCACAGGACAGCTTATAAATAGACTAAAGGGCATGGGAAAGTTCTGGAATTACCATTAGTTTTTAGAACATAGTTCACAACTGGGGACTTCCCTGGTGACTTGGACTCCACACTTGCCATGTAGGAGGCCTGGTCAGGGAAGCAGACCCCACATGCTGCAACTAGAGATCCCTCACGCCACAGGCAAGACCCAGAACAGGCAAATAAATAAATGGTTTTTAAAAAAATTAAAAGTTCACAATGGCAAGTCCCACCCTCAGGAAGGGAAAGCCCGTGTCTTACCATACTGCCTTCGTTGTTCCCGACCATGGTGTTGTAACTGCCCGTTAACCTCCTTAACTCAGTTACTTCAAAGGTAACGTCTAACCCGTTGGGAAGTGCATCATCACCTAGTGAGAAAGATGAAATAATGAAGACAGCCTGCGTGTGCAGCTTTATTTTCTGTCCCACTGAGATAAATGACAGAATGCAAACTGAAGCCTCTGCTGATTTTACAACCTCCTTTGGAACACACACGCTCTGGTTTAAAGCCCAGGAACGTGCATGAAAACCCCATCACATCCTGACGCACGGGTCTGGTTTCTGCGGTGGAAGACGGCGAGGTCAGGCTTTGCTGAAAGGAGTCATAAGCAGCAGCAGCAGCATTACGCAAACACACGTCATTTGCATCACTTCCTTGCAGTACTTGTTCCCCAACAAGTGAGTTCCCTGAAAATGCCGGCGGTGGCGGGGGTGGGGGGCTCAATTCAGTGGACGTTAAAATGTGGAATTCAAGTGACAGAGGGGCTCGAGTAACCCTGACGGAGAAGCGACAGCTCGACCCGGATGTACGACGTGGATGGTTCTGTCCTTCCCAAGGTGGTGGCCTGGGGCCTGAGTTCAGTGCAGCTGCCCCTCACCCACCAAGGGTCCCGGGGGCCAGGGCCCTGAGCGCCAGAAAGGCCGAGGTTGATCCTGCGACCCTGGCTGGACACCCACGGCCTCTGGGAGCTGTCAGACCCACGGACACCCAGGCAGGGGCTCCTGAACTCTCAGATCCAGCTGGTCCAGGCTGGAGCCTTGGCACCACTTTTTTTTTAAATTAGCAGACTTTATTGTTTAGACGAGCGGTTTTAAGTTTATAGAAAAACTGACCAGAAAGTACAGAGAGTTCCCATAAGCCCCCTCCACACACACCACCTCCCCCCATTCACACGCTGAGAGATGTTCCTGCTAACTCAAGTGTGGCCTGCGCTAAGGCTCAGTTTTGGCACTGCGCATTCTAGACATCGGACAAACGGATGATGCCCACATTCTTTCTTAAGAGCTCCTGGGTAGTTCTAAAGGCCGCCAGGGTGGAGAACCATGGACAGAAGTGAACCAGCTGACCACATACACATCACATTCACAAGAGAGGGGAGCGCTAAATCTGCATGCCACCCACAGGACTCGCCACCAGCAAGCACTCCGGAGCCCTGGTGAGGACCACTGCCGCACCCCTGTCCCGCTGGGGGCGAGACCAAGGGCTCTCTGTTAGCCACAGATGAACCTGTACTCCAGGTAATAGAAACGTCTTTCATTTACACAGCATTTTATATTTTGGCAAGCACTTTCATACACTGTTTAATTTTCATCTCAAAATTATCTTTCACTCAATCCTGAAGAGTTCACTTGTTCTCTGATTCATTCCAAATACGTACTTTTGGGGGGATGTCAGAACAGAGTGAACCACACGCGGAGTCCTTCGTGACCGTCTCCTGATCCTTCTCCTGCCTCATCTTCCATCGCTCATTCCCCACGGCTGCCTTCTGGCTCTGGAGCCCTGGTGGCCACCCAACGACCCTTTCTCTCTGGCCACTGGGCCCATTCTCTCTCCCCAGAACATTCCTCATCAGCCCTGCTCCCCAAACGCACTCTCACATCTTTTAGGTCTCAGCATCTGCGTCGCCTCAGGAAGTCTTCTCTGATCCACTTTGCCTCTGCTGACCGAGAGGCTAAGTCTCCTCCCCCAGGGCCCCGCCCCATACAGCACAACCTATCAGCTGAACTGTCCTCACTTCTCTGTCCCCAGGCCTCTTCCACTTGACCAGAAGCTTCTTTGGAAAGACACCATGTCTAGTCTGCCACGGTCTCTTCCCACGGCAGGGTCTCATTAACCAAAGAGTAAGCACCAAGGTAAGACAGCTGCCCAATATCATAGCAATCGAGCAAGTGAACAGACACTCCAAAGTGAAATCTGACTCCCACTTGCCTCCTCTTCTTAACACATATTTAGGTGGAATCTGCCAAGAGCTCATTCGGACACCCGCTGGGGTGGGCTATCCCAAAAAAGCCCGGCTCTCTCCTTCTCAGAACCCTGGTCCCATCCAGGGGCTCAGTGAGCAGCATCTTCAAAGTCACCTGACCTCCCTCGGCCTGACATGAAGACCCAGTGAATTCCTTGAGAATGCACGTGCTCTCGGCCTGGACACATAAATAGTGTCCGTAATCCTAGGGGAACAGACGAAAAGGTGAAATCAGAGAGAAGCTGCAAGCAGGATGCCTACCCTGACACGTATCGATCAAAACATCCACTTGTCTAAATATTCCTAGACGCAGCAACTTTTCACGGGCTTCGTGAGATTTCCTCATAACCTGTAAGAGAGAAAAACAGAGATGGTATTCCTCTAAGATACAGAGACATACATGGTGGCGGTGAGACCAGGCTGGCGGCTTAGCATTCATGCAAAGTTGATGATTCCCTGAGAATATTAATCTTAAAAAAAAAAAAAATACTGTATTTTTAAAAGTGGGAATGGCTGAACACTGCTTAACAGATCACATGCAACGGGGACTGGAGCCAGCCGGACGTGGTTACCAAGAAGCTGCTGGCGACTCTGTCAGGGACTAAGTGTGGTTCCGAGAGCAGACACAAGAAAGCCACAGAGGAGAGGATGGTGCAAGCCGGGAAAGACACAGCTGCATCACCGAGTAAGGGCCGGAGGAGTCGGCGGGGGTGGGTGGCAGGAAGAACCCACCCCCCACGGTCATGGAGGGCCCTGAAGGGAAAGTGCGCTGAGCACCAGGCGGGTGCAGAAAGGGTCAAGACTCCCCACCAGCAGCTAAAAGGCAAAGCCAGAATGGCTGCAAGGGACACGGGGAGGGGCGGTCCTGGGCAGGACGGGGAAACACCTCTTCTCTGGGGTCAGGGTGGACGCAAAAGCATGTCAGTTTTGGGGGGTCTTCTGGGAACGGAGGGGGTTCAGGCCCCTTCCCGGTAGGAGGTAAGCTTATCAGTGGGGGCGGGGTACCCGGTGGTGCGGGCAGAGGTCCACGGGGTTCGGAAGGGGATGGGAAGAAGGCCACTCGGAGGGGAATACTTGCCTCGATAAGGTTTTTAGCCTTAAAAACATCTCTAATTTCATACATGATGATGTCGTCCTTAGTCCTTCCAAGTCCATCAAAATGAACGTGTTGAACCACCACCTGAGCGTGATAAGGGGACACAAGATCGCTGAGAACGAGACGGGGCAAAAGGTCAGACACCAAGGGCAAAGACAAACACCTAAAATCAGTTTCAAAGACTTTCTTTTTTAATTTAATGGTCCACGTTTCTTAATTCCATGCCTTTTCAAAACAACTGGTCCCTTGAACTGACTAGGTCTGTACTTCCTGTGAACGAGACTTACAAGGTCTCTGCAGCCAAATGACCAAGGGCCAGGTCAGTCCTAAAGGCAGGCAGGGTGCAGAGATCCTCTGGACCTCCTTCCCCACGTGCTCCCTGGGGGCACCGGCCTCTGGATGATGCCGACTGTGACTTGGTTTAATAACTGAGTATTTTGCCGGAGAGCCTGTGTGGATTTCAATATAGCATGATAAACGCCAGCTCAGAGCCTTTCCCTTTTCTACAGGTACTTACTTCACTCATTCATTCAATAAAAATGTACTGATCACCTATGAACCAAGTATCATACTGAACACTGGGAATATATCAGCAAGCAAAACAAAAATTTCTGACTCTGTGGAGGTTATATTCTAAAGGGGAGAGAAACAGGCAATGTCGAGTAGGTGGTAGTGAGTGACAGAGAAAAGCCAAGCAGGCGTTGACGGGGAGTGTTAGGGCCTGCTTGACTTACAGGTGATCAGAACACTCTACTACGATCATAATCAAAGAACGGATGAAAGGCAGGTGGGAGGGAGGCTCAAGAGGGAAGCCACTGTACACCGATGGCAGGAACCAACACAACAGAGGGCAAAGCAAGCATCCTCCAATCCAAACTAAGTAAATTTAAAATAGAAAAAAGAACTAATGAAAATGTGTTTACCTTTCTCTATTTAATTTCAAAGGCAACAAAGTTAAGAAAAAGTTTCATTCAGGACCCAAAGTCTTTTCTGGGAGGAGGGAACACAGTTTAAACTTTAGGAACACAGTTTAAACTTTAGCACCACTTGAGTTTCTCTTTGAAAAACTTTTGGGGTTTTTTGTAACATAAATACAAAAATGGGTTTGTTTACCCTTCCCACACAAAGAATCACCAAGAAAAAACTATTCCTCTAAAACCAGAAGCTATTTCTCTAACAAGTGTCCAATCTTTCTAAAATGTAGCTGGCTGCAAACTCTCCTTTGATAAAGGTGTCAACAAGGTTAACCCCTGTCTGTTTTCCCAGCGGCTTGTGGAAGCGAGTGCTTCTAGCGACAATGACATGGAGCCCTCGCCCTCCACGGGATACGCACATCCTTGTTCTCAAGAATTTCCTGCTTAGCTTCAGGTTCAACTTCAACAAATTCAGCTTCTTCTCCTAACGCTCCGAAATCAGGTCCACTGGCTGGAAGAGGCTCCAAACTCTGAAAGGGAGTGGGGGGAACCACAGATAAATGAACTTCCACTAAAAAGCCAGAATCTGTTCGTTTTTGTCTTCAGATGGCGCTCCAGAAAACTCAGGACCACAGCTCCCTCGAGTGCTGGTGGCAGTGGGGTGGGAGCACAGAGAGTGGAAGCAACTGTCGACTTGCAAGCCTTCGGCTGGCAGTGACCCTTCGGGGTCCAGAGTGTTGTTATTACAGAAAACAAAGGTGAAAATAATCAACAAAAGGGTCAGGCACAAACTACAATGACTGTTCCATGAACTTAGTTCTGTACACCTGAGACTCACATGAAGACAAAAAGAAACCCTACTTTCCTGTTATAGAAAGCATCCCAGTTTTTTAAACCAAAACTAGATACAATCTAGGATAGTTACATTAACAAACCAAATTACGAAAGATACTTCTCTGGACTCTGAAAGATTTGTTTCAGTTCAGAAAGTCTCACTCACACACTAAGGGCAGCAGCATTTGCCAGAAAGCGGCCCTTCAGTCTGAAGCGACATTGCCTCAAAAGTGTCAAGCATCTTCTGAGGAAGGACGCTACAGTAATAATTATGGAGATATGACAATAGTATGCAAAACAATGCACACGTAATACCGTATATTTATTACATACATAATTGCTTCCGTCCACGGGGTCACATGGTGAAGCCGGAGCCAATACAATGCGGGAGACCCAGGTTCAATCCCTGGGAAGGAAAGATCTGGAGAAGGCAATGGCAACCCACTCCAGTACTCTTGCCTGGAAAATCCCACGGATGGAGGAGCCTGGTGGGCTACAGTCCATGGGGTCGCAAAGAGCTGGACACGACTGAGCGACTTCACTTCACTTCATGGGGTCACAAAGAATCAGACACGACTGAGCGACTGAACAATGTGACTGCTTAACCGCGGGGACTCCCAGACACTCGAGTGGCACCAGGTGAGTGCACAAACGGGCAGCTCTGGGAGAACTATGGTACCTAACCAGCTGCCTCCTTCCCCCACCAGCTCTCCACAGAGAAGCACTTCTGCAGTGCGCGGAACGTGCAGCAAGGGGGACTCTGGGCCGTTCTCGCCTTTTCCCTGGGACGTTCAATGGCCTGTCAGCACATCCTTCATCACGGCACTGGTCCTCTGGAAAAGTACGGACCTGACAGAACCATGGCTGCTTTCCCATCCTGGCCCTTGAGGACTGATCCTTAAAAGATCACCCAGGGAGGAGTGGAGCTGGGCTCCTCGCAGGGCGGGGAGGAGCTCCACTCTGCAGCCCCCTTCTGCTACTCCAGACTCGACCCCGGCCACACGCAACCCTCGCACTCCTGTCTGGGCGCACCTGGCCCTCTCCACCCAGGATAACTAGCCTCCTCCCCAGAGAGGAGCCGAAAGAACCACCCTGGGCGTCATCTCCTCTGCGAGCTGTCCCTGCTTCTTCAGCGAGAATCCGTCCCTCCTTCACAGGGATACCCCTCAGCAGAAGTTTATGACCTTGGCAGGTACTCCTTTTTATTTTTACCTGCCCGGCTATATCAGAAATACTCACTTATGGAATGGGTGAGTGAATTATTTTTTTTCTTTTGTTCTCACGTTTAATAAATATCTGAGCGCCTACTGTCTAAGAGCAGGGAAGGCAGCCGTGAATAAGACAGACTCGGTCCTTCCCGCAGGGATTGACGTGGATTATTTACATGAGTAAAAAGGGAAGATGATGTCGGGCAAAGAAATAGAATTTATTTCACATAATTATCCTTTCATTTTTGTTGTGTAAATATTTAAAATGGGATCATTACTGTATTTCTCAAACATGCAAACAAATCAAAATAGTAACTTAAAACAATTTTTTTAATGTGGACCATTTTTAAAGTCTTTATTGAGTCTGTTACAATACTGCTTCTGGTTTACGTTTGTTGCTTTTTGGCCACAAGGCGTGTGGGATCTTAGCTTTCTGATCAGGGATCAGACAAACACCTCCTGCACTGGAAGGTGAAGCTTAACCACTGGACTGCCAGGGAAGTCCCTAAAAGAGTAACTTTTTAATGCAACCTTTCATGAACATGCTTCTGTATTTATGTTTACCTAATGCTAAAAAGTGTATTAAGGCGAGTACATCCTATATGCAGAGTATAGACTATGGTTAGGAACATACACACATATTCATTGTTCTTAATCCACATGCTTAACAAACAGATTTTGTCTGGACATAAAGTTCATGTGCTATTGTGCTAAAAAAAAAAATTCCCTTATGGTTCCTAAAAATCTCGAAGCATAGAACTTATTTCACCAAAGACTTGCCACACCCATCTGTAGTCTCAAATCCAAAATTTACACTTTAAGTTCAACAGATGGTGTCTTTACCGTCTCACTAACTGCACCAAAGCTTGATGTCCTAAATGAACTATTTCACCAACAGAGATTCATTCATTCACCAAATATCCATTCACTATGTGACAAGCACTTGCAAGAGTCTCACCTTCACGAATTTACATTGCACTGTCTGCCTAAGTAGTCAGTGAAATGAATTAAAATAAATATTTGGATCTAGCCTCTAACCTTTAAGCAGATGTCTACTGTGAGTCGACAAACTTTACCGAGCACCACATGCCAAGCACTGGGCAAGGCAGTGCTAATGGAAGAAACAGGACATGAAATAAATTTAATGAGTTATGAACACCATCTTTAAAGTGATATAGACTAGAATGAGACAGAAAATACCAGAAAAAATAATAGATGTCGATAGTAAATACTGTTTCAGAAAACTTTATGCCAATTTTTTTTTTTAATTTTTTGGTCTTGCCACAAAATGTGTGGGATCCTAGCTCCCCAACCAGGGACTGAACCTTTCCTGCACCACCCACCCCACAGTGGAAACAGCATCCCAACCACTGGACTGCCGGTGAAGTCCTGATTCAGAAAACTTGTGTTTCACATATGCATGAGGGTACTAGATAGCAAATATGGGAAGTTTTCTTACTGTGGGTTCTGACCAAAAAATTCAAACACTGGCTAGTGAAGTTAAAGAACTGAAATTATTTTTTGTCAATATATTCAACAAAGGAGTGGCAGTTTTAGTGTCAAGGAGCTCGATACAAGCAGTCTTTTTGTTCCTATACGCTGAGCACCTAGAACAGTGCCAGGCAGCACACAGCTGACCAGTGGTAAACACGAGCTGAATAAATGAACAAATGTTTACTTTGCCAAGATGCTACAAGGGATCCAAGGCAAATAAGATGTGGTTCCTACTGTCATCTAGAAACTAAGAATCGAAAAGGTTAAGTGAAAAATGCAGAGCTAAAACAGGGCACCAGCAGAGAAATGTCAATCAAGGAGGCTGGAGCACATCCAAAATGAGGAACGGAGGGGAGACAAGGTTTGTGCAGAAAATGATTTGAACTGAATCCTAAAAAAACCATGGGCTTCCTTTGAGGCTCAGCTGGTAAAGAATCCGCCTGCAATGCGGGAGACCTGGGTTTGATCCCTGGGTTGGGACAATCCCCTGGAGAAGGGAAATGCTACCCACTCCAGTATTCTGGCCTAGAGAATTCCATGGACTATATAGTCCATGGGGTCACAAAGAGTCGGACACAAATGAGGAAACTTCACTTCTACAAGACTGGCCCGTTTTGTCAGCTATTGCGAGTGATGAGAGAGGGGAGCTATGCCCACCAGTATGGTCCAAATAGTGCTTTATTTGAAGGAAATATCTGGCAAAGTGAAAGTGAAGTCGCTCAGTCATGTCTGACTCTTTGCGACCCCGTGGACTGTAGCCCACCAGGCTCCTCCGTCCATGGGATTCTCCAGGCAAGAATACTGGAGTGGGTTGCCATTTCCTTCTCCAGGCAAAGGGAGGTTAAGTTCAATTCTGGACACCATGCTGGGACATCTGTGCTAAATTCTTTCAGGAAAACTCCTGAAAACTTCTGAGTAGTGCAACTATCTATGCTACAGAAAAAGTTGTGCTGTGGGCTGGGACTCAGGAACATGCAGATGGTTCAGGACATTCAGTTTCAGAACATTCTGAGGCTTGAACGGTAAGGCCTTGGACAGATATTCTTTCTCTGGGCCTCAGTTAAGACTGCGATAAAGGAGAGCAGCTGGGCAGTCTGCCAATTGCACTGCACCCAAGCAAGTGCATTTACATGCATTGTGTGTTTCAATTCTCCCAACAGCCCAGTGAGTGGACACGATTACAGCCTCCGCTCAGCCGGGTTTCCTCTTTGTGCGGTAACCAGGACACATGAGGACTCCTGAGCCTGGGTTGGAAGACTTCAGAAGATGCTTCCTGCTCTAGGAAAGCCTAGCAAGACCCCAGCAGTGGCTGAGCGGGAGAGACTGGAAAAAGACAAAAAAGCAGAGACATTACTTTGCCAACAAAGATCCATCTAGTCAAAGCTCTGGTTTTTCCAGTGGTCACGGATGGATGTGAGAGTTGGACTATAAAGAAAGCTGAACGCCGAAGAATTGATGCTTTTGAAGTGTGGTGTTGGAGAAGACTCTTGAGAGTCCCTTGGACTGCAAGGAGATACAACCAGTCCATCCTAAAGGAAATCGGTCCTGAATATTCTTTGGAAGGACTGATACTGAAGCTGAAACTCCAATACTTTGGCCACCTGATGCGAAGAAACCGACTCACTGGAAAAGATCCCGATGCTAGGAAAGATTGAAGGAGGGAGGAGAAGGGGACGACAGAGAATGAGATGGTTGGGGGGCATCACCGACTCAACGGACAAGAGTTTGAGCTAACTCCGGGAGTTGGTGATGGAGAGGGAGGCCTGGGATGCTGCATTCCAGGGGTCGCAAAGAGTCGGACACGACTGAGAGACTGAACTGAAGGAACTCAGACGCCCGAAACCGCTTAGGGCAGAAAAAATTTATTCTTCCGCTGCAGGACAAGGCGGAAAGCCCGCTGGCCCTTTCCCGGCCCCACTGCTAAGTGACCTTGGGCAAGTCAGGTCTCTCCTCTGGGTATCGGTTTTCCAGCTCGGAAGCCTGCCGTAGCAGGTGGAGGCATCTTTGCGGCCTCCTCCATCCGGCCTGCGGCAGCGAAGCACTGGGGCTCCCCCACCCCCACCCCGGCACCGTTCCCCGCTAGCCTTCGGGCTCCGCCGCCCTCTTTTTACCAGGGCAACCCTGGGCGCAGCGGCGAGAGCGTCTCCCCGCGACGCCCGCCCCGAGGTCACGCAGCCCGCGCGGGTCGCTGGGCCTCTTACCCGGGCGTGCACTGTCCCCATGGCTCCCTCTCTGGCCGCCGCCTCCCAAAGCAGTCCCGGCCGGACGAAAGCTCGGCGGGTGAGGACAGAGGGCGGGGCTCCGGTGACCGAGCTCCGGGTTAGGGCAACACCCACAAGCCCCTAGACGCGGCAGACTGGGGGCGGCCATGATGTCCCGCCTTCGCCCCGCCCCTTGGCACACGATGCTTCCGCTCATTGGCTCATAGGCATCCATGACCCGGATGTACACGCGGACTCCGGAAGTCCTGAGACCTGGAGACGGCTCCTGCGCCGTGCGTTCGTTAGCGCTCAGAGGAGCTAGCGGCGAGTGGACGGCGGGTCTCCGTGGGGGTCTAGGGTGGGT
>SJYR01000754.1:376604-420930 GCA_006410655.1 Kobus ellipsiprymnus
GGCTCCGCGGAGCCGCGCTTGGCCCCGCACTCTGGCGAAGGGCCGCGGCTCTCCACGCCTGGCTGCGGCTGTGGCCGCCCCCACCCCTGCCGGCGGAGCCTCACAAATCCGGATTGGCGCCCTGCGCCTCTCCCTCCGGCCATATGGACCCTTCAGGTCTCTGAAGCTCCCGGGGCTCAGGCTCCTCGTTGACAGAATGAAGGTGACGTCTTACCTGCTTAGCAGGGATGGATTACAAGGCTTTTGCACGAGAGTATAGAAGTGCCGGGCACAGGGCTGGGCACTGAGTGAGCAGCGAGTCAATGGCTCCTGTTCTTTCAACTGCAGTGAATGTCAAGAGTGTTAACCAGGGGTTGACGCGGGGACAATTCACGTTGTAAAACAAGACAGCTCTGGTGTTACTGAGTCTAAGCTCGCGCTGATCCTGGTAGGATAGGCAGTGAATCTGGGGAGAGGAGAAAATGAGGCCAGGAGTCTGACTTTATTTGGAAAGCTGGCTGACTGAGAAGAGGGCAGACTGATGTCTCAAAGTAACCCATCTTGTAGGGGTCTGGATGCCAGGCTCTTTTATGGATCTGAGATGGGGGAGGGGGGAGGAGACAAAGTAAAATAAAGGCCTTTAATCTTGGAAATATTCTTTTAGAATCCCAAGTCTCAGGCAGAGCGATGTGTTAACTTCTTCCTGCCTTCTCCAGGCGGACAGGGTTATGCACAAAGGCACTTTAGCTTAACAGGCAGAGGGGCAAAATTCTCTGAGGCAGGGCATTATGTATGATTGTAATAACAAAAGCAACAGAAAGCAAGTGGAACAGTATCAAGGTGGAGTCAGAATTCTCCCTGCAACATGGGGCTTTATTTTGGTGGTGGAAACAGCTTCCTGTCTCAAATGACAGCATGTAATAAGTAATAGCACATGGTGATAAATGCAGGGAGAAGAGACAGACCAAGAGAAGGATTTTCAGTATCATGTGGTCTCACGTTTCCACCCCTTCCCGGAGACCCTGACACCCTTTCCCATTTAAGTAGCAGTACCTTCATTCTCTTGCCCTCCTGGGGTAAATATTAAGTCCATGTTCCCCTTCTTGCCTGGGAAGAGACAAGACATTAGCTCCTCCCAGGCACCCCTTCCCACACTGGGTTCCTTGCCAGTTGACCTAGTCATCTGTTTTCTGAGCTGTACTGGTGCCTGGAGGCGGGGCCCAGTCCTTCGCTCCATGAGCCCAGAGGCTGCCCGGTGCGTGGCGTGGTGCAGGGACTCAGTTAATATTTCCCGAATTACTGCTCTCCCACCGTAGGCTACAGCAGACAGACAGACACTGCTTATATTAAAAATGCACATTCCTGGGCCGCAGCCCTGATCTACTGAACCAACCTCCGGAAAGTAGAACCTGGAGATGTGAGTTTTTTAAAGTGGGCTACATAGTTCTTTTACCCATTATGCTTAAGAACCCCACAGTAAAGAATCTGCCTGCAGTGCAGGTTCCGTCCCTGGGTGGGGAAGATCCCCTGGAGAAGGAAATGGCAACCCACTGCAGTATTCTTGCCTGGAAAATGCCATGGACAGAGGAGACTGGCGGCCTACAGTCCATGGGGTTATAAAAGAGTCAGACACGACTTAGTGATTAAACAGCAACATTCTAAAAAGCTTTAGGTCTGTGTTTGACTTTATCACTCAGACTTGGGCTACTCACCTGCTTATAAGGAACTTGGCCAGAATTGAGTGGAAGAGGTGCTCAGCAAGGGGGAGGAGGAAGCAGAGGCAGCGGCAGCAGCGGAGCATCTGCAGGCGGGGCAGGGCCGTGACACGGGCAGGCCAGGCAGCCTCCAGTGGGAAGGGGAAGGGTGGGCAGGGCCAGGTCTGGCCCGGAGGCTTCTGGGTCTGGGCATACATTTGAAAGACAGCGAGCTGATGGAAGAACTGGGCTGTAAGTTAGCAGTTGACCCCTGGCAAGTCACACCCTCTTTAAGGGTTCCTTTTCTCCACTCTAAAATAGAGGTGAGCTTGCTGAGGACCAAAAAGAGAAGGTTTTTAAGTGTTTTATATTTCATACTGGGAAGTAACGGGTCCTGGGCTTTTGTACTCCTTTAGGCCGTTTTGGATCACTCCTGGGCAAGAGATCACAACCAGATTAGCTCCCCTTTCATGGTTAGGAGAGCTGGCTTTATGGGCAGACCCGCTGGTTGGGTTTCAGCCATGATTCTGTCACTGCTAAGCTGTGTGGACTTGGGCAGGGCCTGTATCTGTCTGGGTCAGTTTCCCCTTTGGTGAAGTGAAGGTGGTAATGGTATCCACCTCATAAGGTTAGTAAATAATGTAAAGGTTTGCCTGGCCTAGATAGAAGGGCAGGTGCACACGCACGCATACACACAGAGCCTGCAACCAGGCCTAGAGAGAGCACGTGAGCACACCCCACACACACACACAGCTGCAAGCAGGTCTAGAGGGAGAGAGAGCACATGTGCACACCCACACACACACAGCCTGCAACCAGGCCTAGCATGAGCACACCCACACACAGCCTGCAACCAGACCTAGAGAGAGAGAGCATGTGTGCGTGTACATGCGTACACACAGCTGTGAGAAAGAGAACGTGTGCGCACGTGTGGACAAACACAGCCTGAAACCAGGCCTAGAGAGAGCATGTGCGCGTGGGCACACACACACAGTTAACCAACACAGTTAGGGGAGCTTTTATAAAGGATGAAACAGACCCAGAAAGAGTAAGCAACTTACCCTATAGCCAAGCTGGACCCAACATGTGTGCGTGTACATGCGTACACACTCACAGCTGTGAGAAAGAGAACGTGTGCGCATGTGTGGACAAACACAGCCTGAAACCAGGCCTAGAGAGAGCATGTGCGCGTGGGCACACACACACAGTTAACCATCACAGTTAGGGGAGCTTTTATAAAGGATGAAACAGACCCAGAAAGAGTAAGCAACTTACCCTATAGCCAAGCTGGACCCAGAGTGACATGGCCCCGCTACTGGCTCTTAGCCACCTCTGAATGATGCCCACATGTCCCAGGATCTGGAGACAGGGCGGTGAAGTAGATGATGACTCAGAAGCCTCCCGACCCTTAAAACGGAGTGGGGAGCATATATAACAGGCTGTGCCAGATTGTTTCCAGGCAAGACCCCTAGGGGCCTCGGCTCAGTGCCCACAGGCCCGGCCCCTGGGGCCCCGGACACCTGCCTCTGGCCACCAAAGTGAGGCTTTGAGGGTCTTACCGATCCCCAGCTCAGACACAAAAGATTGTGATGTGTGAAAACGGACACAGATTTCCAAAGCAAACCTAGAAGGAGCAAATTTTAAGCACGAGTCACGGAAGTTGGACACTTATTTTAAAATTCATCCTCCTGTTGCCTGAACCTCAGTTTTCTCAAGTACAAGATGAAGATAGCAGTTCCTAAAGCATAATGGTGTAGTGAGGATTTTAAGGAGAGAGATCATAGGGCCTGGCTCACTGGACGCTGAATAAACTAGGCTTTCTTCCTGCATTTCCTAATTATTCTCTTACGAAAGCCTCCTCTCAAAGATAAGCCATGACTTTGACCTGCAAATTGCAACACAATTCCTGAGCCAAATATCTGAGAGCCTATTGTGTACAAGGGCCAGGGTGGCTGAGGACGTGTCGAACACAGAGTCACAGCTCTGCCCTCTCTGGTGGTACGCCTTTTTTTGGTCATGCCGTGTGGCATGCAGGATCTTAGTTCCAGGGACCAAGTCCTTGCCCCCTGCTATGCCCCCTGAAGTAGAAGCATGGACTCCTAACCGCTGGACTGCCAGGGAATTCCCTGTACATTAGCACTTCAAAGGCTCTGAAACATCCTGCGGTGCATACACCTGTTAGGGTTTCTTTAACCCAGTATTTCCTGGGTTATTTATTCTGCCATAAAGACTGTGTGGTTTTTTTGAGGTTTTCAGTGGCCCTGTTCACCAGAATTTCTGCTCTTCCTCTTTGGGGTGAAAGGTAGGCTTGCGTTTCCACGCCCCCATCCATGTGACTTGCTTTGGTCAACAAGTGGAGGGCAGAAGGGAGAGCTGACACCCTGGATGGAAACCTTTAAGCACCATGTTCCTCCCCTACCGCCCATCCCGACCCTGGGTCCAGAGGCAGGGAAAGGTTCAGCCTGGGCCACCTGGGTCCGAAGGGCACGTACCCTGAGAAGTAAAACTTTCGGGAACATAACCCTGTTCATCCTAACTGATAAAAAGTCCCTAGTCCCATCTGCAAGGACATCAGCGTTCTGGAAAACTTGGTTTACGAAGGGCTGACCTAAATGCAGGTTAGTGACCACACTGGTTCCCTTGACAAAGTCAAACCCCGAGTCTCAGAGGCCATGAGGAAGGCACGCTGGGTCTTCACAAATCTCCGCAGTGGTGACCCATGCTCTTAGTTTGGGGTGCCCTGAGATGAGGGCCTTGCCTCCATCCCATCTCCCCGGCTCCTGCGTCTCCCCGGCTCCTGCCGCCGGAGGAGTGAAGGTGAGCGGCTGAGAGGAAAGGACACAGGTGCCGGCAGGAAGCGGAAATCCAGGCGGGATGCCCATAGCTGGGGGCCTTGCGGGGAAGGCAGCTTCTTTGGGTCGGGGTGGGAGGTGACTTGACCGATTTGGGGCCCAAGAATGGCCTGAGGCAGAGTTCAGGCCACCAGCCCCTGCCCGGAAGTTGTTGCCACAGCCCAGGGCAGGGGTGGGCTGCCAAGAGAGACTGGCTTCCAGGTGCCTGAAGTGGAAGTGGAGGCAGACGGGCAGGACAGGGACTAGCTGGGGGAGAAGGGCGGGGGGACTCAAGGCGCCGCTGGGTCCCAGCTCCGATGACAGAGCTGAGGAGCTCTGCCCTAGGGGAGGGTGTGAGGGAGGCAACCAGGGGCAGGTGGAGGGGTGTTAGGTGGGCCCTCCCCTGAACCAGAGACTGGGGAGTCCTCGGGGTGAGCGAGGCCTCCCCAGGGGTGGCTGGATGCTTTCTGCAGAGCAGCACGGCCAGGCCCTGGGGAAGAGCCGGGTACCCAGGATGAAACTGGGGAGTCTGGGGTCCCAGAGGAAGGAGGGTCTGGGCCTCAGTGTCCAGGACAGAGCACGCGAAGGCCACCTGGCCTGGCCGGGCCCATCTGGGGCAGCGGGCCTGGGAACCCACTTAGGGATGCGGGTGGGGGTTGGCAGAGGAGTTTAAAGGAGCTTGGCCATGAGGCAAGGAAAGCAACAGCACAAAGGATGCAAAGACAAGGGGAAGCAGCTGAACAACCACATTTATTATGAATTATTTCCTGATGAACGCAGAAATTTAATATAAAATGTAATTACAGGGAACGGCATCATGGTAACCACCATCGGTAACTGGGCCAACAGTCTTTCAGTCTTCACTCTACACACACACTCACACACTTTATTTCCTTAGCAAGACAGCTCAGGCTTCTCAGCAGGTTCTGCTATCTGTTGACCAAACAGACGGTTGCTCCCTGGCATGAATCAGACTGCACGCCACTGATTCCTGAAGAACCCACTTAGGGATGCGGGTGGGGGTTGGCAGAGGAGTTTAAAGGAGCTTGGCCATGAGGCAAGGAAAGCAACAGCACAAAGGATGCAAAGACAAGGGGAAGCAGCTGAACAACCACATTTATTATGAATTATTTCCTGATGAACGCAGAAATTTAATATAAAATGTAATTACAGGGAACGGCATCATGGTAACCACCATCGGTAACTGGGCCAACAGTCTTTCAGTCTTCACTCTACACACACACTCACACACTTTATTTCCTTAGCAAGACAGCTCAGGCTTCTCAGCAGGTTCTGCTATCTGTTGACCAAACAGACGGTTGCTCCCTGGCATGAATCAGACTGCACGCCACTGATTCCTGATACTGGAGCGTCCCAGCATATCAAGGGGTCGTCAATATTTGACAAGGTGGGAGAAACCTAAGAATGCTTTACGCGCTGATGAGAAACCCGCAGTGCTGGAGAGGTAAGGGCCTGGGGTTGGGGGGGGGCGGTGGTGGTGAGGATGTCGGGGGGCAGTGACCTGGGGTCAGACGATGAGGAGGAGACAGGTCACATTTAAGGCGCCAGTGAGGTGGAACCCTGGATATTCCTAAGAGAAAGTAATACACTTTCTCATCTTGGTGCACGTTTGAAAAAAATTAATAAAACACATGCTCATTGTAAGAAGGTGGAATAATCACAAATAGTAAGAAAATAAGTCCCAAGTAATCCTATCTTAACACATCTCTTTCCTTACAATGACGCCGGAACCAGTGTAGAGAATACTATCTGAATGGAAGTATTTTGGACATTGTAAAGTGCTGCTGAGGTGTGCTTGCACGTGTTTAGACCCGTGCCATGCTTCTGGCAGAGAAGGCCACTGGGTCCCTGAGCTCCGGGCTCGGGGAAGGTGTGAGAGGGGGTCACCAGGAGTCCAGGTCAGCTCAGCAAGGGGACAGTGCTTTGTCCTGGGGCCCAGGTGGCCAGAGAGCCCACCACTCAGCCTTGCCTCACTCAGGTAGTGAGGGTTACCGGCACAGGAGGCCCGGGCAACACAACGAGCCAGCCAGGAGCCCCCACGGGGCACTTCCTTGCACTGCGCGCTGACCCTGGGTTTTCACAGGCAGCCCCTGCCTGCTGCCCTCGGTGCGGTGCTCTGTCTGGCCCTGCTGGTTCTTTGGCTCCAGGACACCTACACGATGTGGGTGAGAGCTGCGACTTTTCATGCCTACAAGTAGGATTTGAGCTTATTGTTCCTTTCCTTTTTGGTATCCTCAAATGCATAAATAAGAAAAACACACGCACACATTGCACCTTGGGTCATATGACACGGGGCAGCAGTCCCATGTAATCTGTGCCTGCCAACAGATTACCACCCTGGAGAGACAGTGCGTACTTGCCTCCTGCTTATCTTCATTAGAGCTCTGGTTGGGGAGGGGGGGACGGGGCACGTGTCAGGGCAGCTGTCTTATGCGCTGGATTTTTATTTTCAAGGTTTCTTCTCTGAATATTTTATTGATTCTCATAATAGATAATCCAACAGACTTTAAGAATCCTTTATGTTTAATATCAGTTCAGTTCAGTCACTCAGTTCTGTCCGACTCTTTGCGACTCCATGAACCGCAGCACGCCAGGCCTCTCTGTCCATTACCAACTCCCAGAGTCTACCCAAACCCATGTCCATTGAGTCAGTGATGCCATCCAACCATCTTATCCTCTGTTGTCCACTTCTCCTCCCGCCCTCAATCTTTCCCAGCATCAGGGTCTTTTCAAATCAGCTCTTCACATCAGGTGGCCAAAGAACTGGAGTTTCAGCTTCAGCATCAGTCCTTCCAATGAACACCCAGGACTGATCTCCATTAGGATGGACTGGTTGGATCTCCTTGCAGTCCAAGGGACTCAAGAGTCTTCTCCAACACCACAGTTCAAAAGCATCAATTCTTCTGTGCTCAGCTTTCTTTATATTTCAACTCTCATATCCACACATGACCACTGGAAAAACCAAAGCCTTGACTAAACAGACCTTTGTTGGCAAAGTAATGTCTCTGCTTTTTAATACACTGTCTAGGTTGGTCATAACTTTCCTTCCAAGGAGTAAAGCATCTTTTAATTTCATGGCTGCAGTCACCGTCTGCAGTGATTATGGAGCCCAAAAAAATAAAGTCAGCACTGTTTCCACTGTTTCCCCATCTATTTGCAAGGAAGTGATGGGATCAGATGCCATGATCTTAGTTTTCTGAATGTTGAGCTTTAAGCCAACTTCTTCACTCTCCTCTTTCCGTTGCATCAAGAGGCTCTTTAGTTCTTCTTCACTTTCTGCCATAAGGGTGGTGTCATCTGCATATCTGAGGTTATTGATATTTCTCCTGGCAATCTTGGTTCCAGCTTGTGCTTCTTCCAGCTCAGCGTTTCTCATGATGTGCTCTGCATATAAATTCAATAAGCAGGGTGACAATATACAGCCTTGACATACTCCTTTTCCTATTTGGAACCAGTCTGTTGTTCCATGTGCAGCTGTAACTATTGCTTCCTGACCTGTGTACAGATTTCTCAAGAGGCAGGTCAGGTGGTCTGGTATTCCCATCTCTCTCAGAATTTCCCACAGTTTGTTGTGATCCACACAGTCAAAGGCTTTGGCGTAGTCAGTAAAGCAGAAATAGATGTTTTTCTGGAACTCTCTTGCTTTTTCCATGATCCAGCGGATATTGGCAATTTGACCTCTGGTTCCTCTGCCTTTTCTAAAACCAGCTTGAACATCTGGAAATTCACAGTTCAGAAGCCTGACTTGGAGAATTTTAAGCATTACTTTATTAGCGTGTGAGATGCATGCAATTGTGCAGTTTGAGCATTCCTTGGCATTGCCCTTCTTTGGGATTGGAATGAAAACTGACCTTTTCCAGTTCTGTGGCCACTGCTGAGTTTTCCATATTTGCTGGCATATTGAGTGCAGCACTTTCACAGCATCATCTTTTAGGATTTGAAATAGCTCAACTGGAATTCCATCACGTCCACTAGCTTTGTTCGTAGTAATGCTTTCTAAGGCCCACTTGAGTTCACATTCCAGGATGTCTGGCTCTAGGTCAGTGATCACACCGTGGTGATTATCTGGGTGGTGAAGATCTTTTTTGTACAGTTCTGTGTATTCTTGCCACCTCTTCTTAATATCTTCTGCTTCTGTTAGGTCCATACCATTTCTGTCCTTTATTGAGCCCATCTTGGCATGAAATATTCCCTTGGTATCTCTAATTTTCCTGAAGAGCTCTCTAGTCATTCCCATTCTGTTGTTTTCCTCTATTTCTTTGCATTGATTGCTGAGGAAGGCTTTCTTATCTCTCCTTGCTGTTCTTTGGAACTCTGCATTCAAATGGGTCTATCTTTCCTTTTCTCCTCTGCTTTTCACTTCCCTTCTTTTCACAGCTATTTGTAAGGCCTCCTCAGACAGCCATTTTGCTTTTTTGTATTTCTTTTTCTTGGGGATGGTCTTGATCCCTGTCTCCACAATGTCATGAACCTCTGTCCATAGTTCATCAGGCACTCTGTCAGATCTAGTCCCTTAAATCTATTTCTCACTTCCACTGTATAGTCATAAGGGATTTTATTTAGGTCATACATGAATGGTCTATTGGTTTTCTCCACTTTAGTCAATTTCAGTCTGAATTTGGCAATAAGGAGTTCATGATCTGAGCCACAGTCAGCTCCCGGTCTTGTTTTTGCTGACTATATAGAGCTTCTCCATCTTTGGCTGCAAAGAATATAGTCAATCTGATTTCGGTGTCGACCATCTGGTGATATCCATGTGTAGAGTCTTCTCTTGTGTTGTNTTTTTGAGATTGCATCCAAGTACTGCATTTCGGACTCTCTTGTTGACCATGATGGCTACTCCATTTCTTCTGAGGAATTCCTGCCTGCAGTAGTAGATATAATGGTCATCTGAGTTAAATTCGCCCATTCCAGTCCATCTTAGTTCGCTGATTCCTAAAATGTCAACGTTCACTCTTGCCATCTCTTGTTTGACCACTTCCAATTTGCCTTGATTCATGGACCTGACATTCCAGGTTCCTATGCAATATTGCTCTTTACAGCATCGGACCTTGCTTATATCACCAGTCACATCCACAACTGAGTGTTGTTTTTGCTTTGGTTCCATCCCTTCATTCTTTCTGGAGTTATTTCTTCACTTATCTCCAGTAGCATATTGGGCACCTACCGACCTGGGGGGTTCATCTTTCAGTGTCCTACCTTTTTGCCTTTTCATGCTGTTCATGGGGCTCTCAAGGCAAGAATACTGAAGTGGTTTGCCATTCCCTTCTCCAGTGGACCACATTCTGTCAGGCCTCTCCACCATGACCCGCCCATCTTGGGTGGCCCCACAGGGCATGGCTGAGTTTCACTGAGGTGGACAAGGCTGTGGTCCATGGGATCAGACTGGCCTATTGTCTGTGATTGTGGTTTCCGTCTGTCTACCCTCTGAGGCCCTCTCTCAGTGCCTGCCGAGAGTTATGTTTATAACTCCACCAAATATTTAGGATAGGTAAGTACTCTTGCCTGGAAAATCCCATGGATGGAGGAGCCTGGTAGGCTGCAGTCCATGGGGTCGATAAGAGTCAGGCACGACTAAGCAACTTTACTTTCACTTTTCACTTCCATGCATTGGAGAAGGAAATGGCAACCCACTCCAGTATTCTTGCCTGGAAAATCCCAGGGACAGAGGAGCCTAGTGGGCTGCCGTCTATGGGGTCACACAGAGTCGGACACGACTGAAGCGACTTAGCAGCAGCAGCAGAAAGATGTACTAGAGCGCAAGTAAGTTACTACCTTGTAATGCCCCCCGAAACCAGGGGTGTCCTTGGGAGGATGGTACCCCACCTCGCCAGACACTGACTGCTTTCTGTATAGAGAGATGGGACCACAATCCTTCCCCACAACCCCTAAGACTGCATAAAGGGCAGCCCAGCTCCCTGCCGCAAGGTCCCCGATCCAAACACCAGTCACCCTAGGAGCCTGCCCCGGGACAGCTGAGTGGGCGACAAGTCAGTCACAGACTCCCCCACACCGGTCGCCCTTGTGCAGTTTCCCAGCTGAGCCAACGATACTCAGAGACGTATATCCTGGGTATCCTCAAGCTCTGCACCCACCGCGCACACCACAAGTAGCTTCCAAGCTTTTTGTAAGACAGAAAGATTGCCTTTGGTTTCAGGACACTACAAACTCAGCACGGAGGTCATTCTGCGTACATCACAGGTGTCAGCTCTGGCTTCTGCGGGACGTCCACAGGGCGGACATCCAGGTCCACGGAGGAGCAGAGAGCCCGGCGGTGGCCCACAGTGTTCTGGTTTGTGGAGGAAGGCCGTTGCCGCTTGCTGGGATTTGGGATCTGAAACAAACGAAGAATTCTGACTCAGCCACCGACCTGCCGCTCTGGTCTGCAGTGTCAGTGGGGATGACGGTCTGGGGTCTGCAGGGTGGCCCAACCCAAGTCCACTGCCTCCTCGGGTCCCCCATCCCCATATTGGGCTGACATTACCATCCCAGGCCTCCAAACCTGTGGCCCTCTCAGCCACCTGGACACCTCCCAGTGGATGTGCACAGGCCTGGAGGAGCCTATCAGTTACACACACACACCAGCTCACCCGCCTGGGTGGCCTTCTGCAGCCACACCGCCATCCCCCCCGCCCCCTGCTCCTGCCTGCCGACCAGCCTGGAGCTCAGCAGCACCTCACAGCTGCTATGTTCCTTCTGACCTGGAGCCTGCGAACAGCACTCAGTCCTCCCGTTTCTCTGGAGAGCAAGCCCTTCCCCTCGCTGGGCCAGTTCTGCCCTCTCTGGGGATCCGGCCTCCGCAAGGCCACTACTGTCATTTTCCCAGCACAAGCCAGACCCCTCCACCCCTACTTTAAACCTTCCACGTCTGTTAATAGAAAAACTGGAGGGCTTGTCTCCCAAGCACCTGCCATGTGTCAGGACTGAGCTGGGGGCTCCCAAAAGCCTCGCAGACACCTAATGAGGTGAGGAGGATCACCCCCGGGGAACAGGGGAGGAAGCCAAGGTCCACGACTTTCAGGACAAAAATCCCAGAATCATGACTGGAACTAGGCCCTTCTTACTCTTCATTAGTTTTCAGAATTCAGAAAGTGGTAGCAGCAGTACCCGGGCCACGTTAACAACGCAGACGGCCGGGTTCCAGCCCAAGAGACTGGGATTCAGGGAGTCTACGGTCAGATGGGAATTTGCATTAACAGACGCGCACACATTCACACACAGACACACACACAGAGGGGCCCTGCCCCTCTCTCCCTGCCTCACCCACTCCCCGTGCTACCGCTACCGGTACCCAGAGCCACTCCCTTTAGGCAAACCAGTGCTACCTGTCCATTGGCCCTGCCCCTGCTCCACCAGCCAGCTCCTCCCTCCTCTGCCATCCAAACAGGCTCAGTGGGGGACTTCCCTGGCTGTCCGGTGGCTAAGACTCCGTGATCCCAGTGCAGGGGGCCGGAGTTCAATCCCTGGTCAGGGAACTAGACCCCACATGCCACAACTCAAGATCCCATGTGCTGAAACTAGGACCTGGCCCAGCTAAATAAATAACTTTTTAAAAAATTACGCTCCATGGACATACCTCCCCGGGCTTCAGCACACCCTCTGCAGGTGAGTCTTGGTCACTAGATTCCAGCAGGCACACTGGGACCTTTGATGGGCTCAGCTGCCTCCCGTAAGGCAGGGCCTCTGGCACCAGGGGACACAGTCCCTGCGTCCTCTCCGGGGCCTGATGACATTCCTAGGATGGCACGTGAGGCCTGAGCAGATAAGCGGGTGCCTGGTGGACGCCCAGACCCACAAGCAAATCACTTACCTGGGAGCAGGGAGCAGACGCACCATGGCTTGAGAACACACGCGGGAGGTGGCCCACCACAGCCACCGGATGTCACTGGGCATGTCTGGAAGCCACGTCACCAGTCTGCAGGAAGGAAACGCAGAGACGCACACCTCGTACATGGGTGAAAACAAGCCACAGCAGAAAGGACAAGAGGAAACCCCACCCGAAGGCAGACAGCTGATGGCAGTACCATCGTGCAGGTACTGCCAGGGCCACTTCTAACCCCAAGCTGATAAACTCCGCAAGGCAAGCCCAGCTAAAAGCCCTGAAGCAAAATGAGGCCACTCTGTATTCAGGAAAGCTCAAGGGACTTGCATGGAGATCAAAGGCCCGGGTCTTCCAAGACCCCGCTCCTCCAGGGCAACATGGACCCCGACACACAGCATCTTCTGGTTGAAACACCACCCCCTGCACCCACATCGAAGGTGCTCGGCCACATGCGTGCCCGCAGAGGAAGGCCTGACCTCTGCCCTCCAGGCTTCCAAGACGCCAGACACAAAAAGGACCCCACGTCTCGGGCTTCAAGAAATGTCAGCGGAGGACTTCCCTGGGGGCTCAGTGGCAGAGCCCGCCTGCCAATGCAGGAAGCACGAGTTTGGGCTCTGCTCCGGGAAGACCCCATACACCGAGGGGCAACTTAGCCCGTGCACCACAACTACTGCGCCTGCGCTCTAGAGCCCGGGAGCTCTAAGTCCTGGAGCCCTCATGCCCGAGGGCCTGTGCTCAGCAACAAGAGGGTGGCTGCAATGAGAAGCCGCTCACCGCAAGCGGAGAGCAGCCCTCACTCTGCGCAACTAGAGAAAAACCCGCGCGGCAGTGAAGACCCAGCACAGCCAAAGATCAATGTTTTTTAAAAGTGAAACTGTTAGTTGCTCAGTCATGTCCGACTCTTTGCAACCCCACGGACTGGAGCCTCTGTCCCCGGGATTCTCCAAGCAAGAATACTGGAGTGGGTTTCCATTCCCTCCTCCAGGGGATCTTCCCAACCCAGGAATCAAATCTGGGTCTCCTGCATTAAAAACAGAAAGAAAGAAAAACCTACTGTATACCACATGGAACTCTACTCAGTGTTATGCACCAGCCTGCTTGGGAGGGGGTTATGGAGGAGAATGGATATGTGTATATGTATGGCTGAGTTCCTTCACTGTTCACCCAAAACTATCACAACATTGTTAATCGACTATACCCCCATAAAGATGTTTTTGGTGTTAAAAAATTAAAAAAAAAAAAAGAAAGAAAGAAATGTCAAGGGACTTCCCTGGTGGTCCAGTGGCAAAGAATCTGCCCTCCACTGCAGGGGACGAGGGTTTGATTCCTGGTCAGAGAACTAAGATCACACATGCCACAGGGCAACGAAGCCCGCTCGCCACAACCAGAGAAGCCCACGTGCATCCTGGTCGGAAAACCAAGCACAACCACAATAAACAAATACAAGAAGTCATCGAACTACTTTTTTAAAACAAAAGAAAAGGAAGGAAAAAATATGCCAGAGCAGCCAGCCCTCCTCCCAGGGCAAGGCAGGTGGCTGACTGGCAGGGCTGGGGAGTGATCTGGGAGGTCCAGCAGAGCCCAAGAACTGAGCCGGATTTTGAAGGACAGCTGGGACTTTTAAGGGCTTCCCTCATAGCTCAGATGGTAAAGAATCTGCCTGCAATGCAGGAGACCCCAGTTCAATCCCTGGGTGGGGAAGATCCGCTGGAGAAGGGAAAGACTACCCACTCCAGGATTACTGGGCTTCCCCCGTGGCTCAGCTGGTAAAGAATCTGCCTGCAATGCAGGAGACCCCAGTTCGATCCCTGGGTTGGGAAGATCCCCCGGAGAAGGGAAAGGCTACTTACTCCAGCATTCTTGGCCTGAAGAATTCATGGACTGTAGTCCATGGGGTCGCAAAAAATCGGACATGACTGAGTGACCTTCACTTTCACTTTGGGACTTTTAAAAAGACAGACTGAAAAGACATGCTGACTAAGTTGCTGAAAAGAAAATAAACACTAAATAAAATCTGAAGAAAACAGAGGGAAAACAAATGCCCGGGAATCCAGCAGGCACACAGTGTAAGCCTCAGGATCCTTCCAACACACCAGGAATAAATCCCCCTCCCTCCCCAAAACACAGACCTACAAGAAGGGACAAACCTGCAGGAGCAATGAGAAAGGGGCTGGGGTGGCCGGGGGCTCGCCAACCAGGCACCTTTCCAGGGTGTTCCACGCAGACTGTGAGCTCCACCCAGATGTGTAAGGACCCAGGCTCTGGGCTGAGCACCCAGCGTGACTCCGCTCACTGAATCCTCACCCTACCCCCCAGCCCCGAGAGGAAGCCAGAAAGCCATGGAAAGCATTCACCTCTGGACCACAGCGATGGCAGACTCCACAGGCAGCGTACAGGGCAGCATTACATAGGACATGATCTTAACTGGTAAGAAGTTGCAAATCTTGTTTATGTACCCATCTTGGTTTCTGATTGCCTTCCTCAGTGCTGAAAAACACAAGTTGGAGGTCTGTTTCCCACCAGCGTAAAAACCAAGCCACCTTCCGCAGCTGGTGCCTGGAATTTCTATAAATCCTACCAATCCTGGCAGCTAAGCAATCAGAAAGTGAAAAAGTAAAAGTGAAAGTTTCTCAGTCGTGTCCCACTCTTTGTGACCCCATGGACTGTAGCCTGCCAGGCTCCTCTGTTCATGGGATTCTCCAGGCCAGAATACTGGAGTGGGTAGCTGTTCCCTTCTCCAGGGGTTCTTCCCAACCCAGGGATCGAAGCCAGGTCTCCCACATTGCAGGTGGGTCCTTTACCATCTGAGTCACCAGGGAAGGAATCAGAAGCTATCACAAATGAGGTCAGATGTGGGATGTGCCTACACAGCCCTTGGATCGCCAACAGGACACAGGATCCCTTTTAAAGTGAAGTCTCAGTTGTGTCCGACTCTTTGCGACCCCATAGACTGTAACCTATCAGGCTACTCTGACCATGGGATTCTCCAGGCAAGAATGCTGGAGTGGGTTGCCATTTCCTTCTCCAGGGGAATCTTCCTGACCCAGGGATCAAACCCAGGTCTCCTGCATTTCAGGCAGACACTTTACCATCTGAGCCACCAGGGAAGCCCTTTTAAAGAGTCTCTTTTAAACTGACTCCCTGGAGAAGGGAATGGCAACCCACTCCAGTATTCTCGCCTGGAGAATTTCATGGACAGAGGCGTCTGCTGGGCCACAATCCATGGGGTTGCCAAGAGCTGGACACAACTGAGCAGCTTTCACTACTTCATTACTACTTTATTTTTTAATTTATTAAATTTATTTGGCTGTGCTGAGTCTTAGCTGTGTCATGTGGTATCTAGTTCCTGGACCAGGGATTGAACCTGGGCCCCCTGCTTTGAGAGCTGCACTGAGTCTTAGCCACTGCGCTTAGTCTTCCAGAATGGAAATCCCACTTCACTACTACTTTAAATTACTTTTGGAGGCGGACACAAATGTCTCAGATCTTCCCAGCCCAGGCTTCATGAGCTTTTCTTTGCATCTGCAATTGGATTCCACTCTTCTACCTGGAACCCCTAGCCTTCTATTTTTCCCTTTGTGATGACCTCACGATGCCTCAGATCACAATAACCTAAGCAGCTGCTGGTTAGTGTGATTCCTAGGACATTAGTACCTGAGGCAAGAAACAGCATCCCTTTCATCTTTGTTTTATTCAGCTGCTCAGTTGTGTCCAACTCTTTGTGACCCCCGTGGACTGCAGCATGCCAGGCCTCCCTGTCCTTCACCATCTCCCGGAGTTTGCTCAAACTCATTTGCATCGAGTCAGTGACGCCATCCAACCGTCTCATCCTCTCTCGCCCCCTTCTCCTCCTGCCCTCAATCTTTCTCAGCATCAGGGGCTTTTCCAGTGAGCCAGCTTTGAGCTTTCCCCAAATGCCCGACTGGAAACTGGACGGTGTGCTCATCTGTCCGTCAGATAGTCTGTGATGACACGGTAAAATACATCACCTTCAGTGAAGGTTCAAAACTGTGGTTTGGGGAGGAGGAAGAAGTTAGGAGGGGCTCCTCAAGAGAGAGAAGGCTTTGAGATGGGAGGACAGACAGCAAACAGCATCGTCAAAGAACAGGCCACCCCTAGGAGTCCCCCTGGAAACCCAGTGTGTTTGGACTTTTGAACAGAGAGCACAGCAGTTTAACTCAAAAGTCAGCTGAGGACTTCCCTGGTGGCCCAGCGGGTAAGGAGCCTCCTGCCAGTGCAGGGGACATGGGTTCCGTCCCTGGTCCAGGAGAATTCCATGTGCTGGGGAGCAGCTAAGCCTGTGTGCACAACTACTGAGCCCTCACGAGGCAATGACGGAGCCCACGCCCTGGGGCCTGTGCTCCACAGCAAGAGAAGCCACCGAAACGAGGACCCTGGGCACCACAACCAAGAGCAGCCCCTGCTCGCTCAGGGACAGCAGCGAAGACCCAGTCCACTCCAGTCGCTCAGTCGTGTCGGACTCTCTGCAACCCCAGGGACTGCAGCACGCCAGGCCTCCCTGTCCATCACCAACTCCCGGAGCTTGCTCAGACTCGTGTCCATCGAGTCGGTGATGCCATCCAATCATCTCAGCCTCTGTCGTCCCCTTCTCCTCCTGCCCTCAATCTTTCCCAGCATCAGGGTCTTTTCCAGTGAGTCAGCTCTTCACATCCGGTGGCCAAAGTATTGGAGTTTCAGCTTCAGCATCAGTCCTTCCGATGAGTATTCAGGACTGATCTCCTTTGGGATGGACTGGTTGGATCTCCTTGCTGTCCAAGGAGACTCTCAAGAGTCTTCTCCAACACCACAGTTCAAAAGCATCAATTCTTCTGCGCTCAGCTTTCTTAATAGTCCCAACTCTCACATCCATACATGACTCCTGGAAAAACCATAGCTTTGACTAGACGGAACGAAGACTCAGTGCAACCAAAAATGAATTAAATTAAAAAAAAAAAAAAAAAAAGCTGCAATGTTATGTGCCAGCCTGCATGGAAGGAGGGTTTGAGAGATAATGGATGCCTATATGGCTGAGTTCCTTCCCTGTTCACCTGAAACTATCCCAACACTGTTAAGCAGTTCCACCCCAATATAAAATGTTTCTGGTGTTAAAAATAAATAAAGTAAAAACTCAGCTGGAGTTTGTTTCCCTCTGACCATGGCTGCATGGGAAGGGAGACAGAGCAAGGACCCAGGGGGGTGGGAGGTCCATGCATGGAGGTGGGGGTCAGCGGCTCGACCATCACAGCTCACGGGGAAGCCACCCTTCCTCCTCTGAAAGGGTCACCGACCACCGCCGCCTCTGCGCACCCCTCCCCGCCCCCAGAGCCAGTACCCCTGATGAGCTTGGGTGACAGGGTCTCCAGGACGCTCTCGTCCCAGGACAGCACGCTGAGTCGCACGTGGTCCAGCAGCTCGACTGGCTCAGGGCCCGCCTCCCAGGTGGCCACACTTTGAAAAGGCTCCAGGCTCCCAGGCTCCGACTCTGCGGGGGACGCGCTCAGGCACGGACGGGGCCCGTCACAGATGCCTGCGAAGGGCACAGAAACACAACCCATTAGGCGATTTCAGGCAGCAGAGCCACTACTCACCCAGCCACCCTGCCCACCCAGTTAGAGGAAGCTAACAGGCCTGTTATTAGTACGCAGCGGGGATCCACCTGGGAGTAATCCGCCCGGGATGCCCCCTGCTCCACCTCGAACAGGGACCACCACTCCTCACAGGGAGAGCGCGGCGTGGGCCTTGGAAGCTGGGCGGATGAGGCGGGCAGCTGGCTCCGTCACGCAGCAGCCGGTGGGCTCTACAGCCACGTGTGGATTCGTGAGGTTCAGAGGAAAGGAGGATCTATAACAGCTGAGCCACTGGTGAAGCCCAGTGTCCCAGGCCCTGCAGCAGCCTCGCAGCTGCTCCCCGCTGAACGCTGAGGAACCAGAAGCCCAGAGAGGTGAAGCGATTTGCCTCAAGTCACACAGCCGACAGGCGGCAGAGTGATGTTCGAACCCAGGTCTGACATCAAAGATGGCACCCTTCCATCACACGACCTCGAGAAGAAGCCACAGTTCGGGGAGTCTGTGCTGGCCCTGCCCTGGGTGCCAGGGCTCAGGGGCTGATCCCAGTGGGTGATTCCTGCTCTCACGCTGAGTAGGGATGGTGGGACGGGTAGACTTGGGTGCCCAAACCTCCCCTGGTTCACCTCTCGCTTCCAACCTCGGGTTAAAGGCCCAGGGGCTGGCCCTGCATGGCCCCCGCCTCACTCCCAAGCTACACCTCCCACTTCAACTCCTTTGCATCTTTCCAGCCTCTGACAGACACACAGCTCAGCCTCTGGGGACTTATTCTCTCTTAGGAATGTGTCAGAGAATCTGTTTCTAGGGAACACCTGTCCCGCCCCCACGCATCCTCTGCTGAACCCCAAGGAAGCCAGGTTGACCGAGGCAGAACCTGGCTTAGATCCTTAAACCCAAACCCAGCACCCATGCTGCAAGCGCCCAGCCCCACGCCAGGATTTAGAATTACTAAGAATCAGTTGGCATCATTTACTCCAAACGCCTCTTGCTCCAGATGTGGAAACGGAGGCCCAGAGAGAGAAGGGGCTTGCCCAAAGTCATCTAGCAACTTCTATAGGGTCCCTCGTTGTCTTTTATTCCCAGGTGGCTCCCAAATTTCAATCCCAGTCCAGACCTGCTTTCTAGAACCTCGAACGCTGACATCACTATGCCTCCTGTGTACATGCGTGCTAAGTCACTTCATTCGTGTCCAACTCTGAGACCCTGTGGACTGTAGCCCGCCAGGCTCCTCTGTCCATGGAGATTCTCCAGGCAAGAATACTGGGTGGGTTGCCAGGCCCTCCTCCAGGGGGTCTTTCTGACCCAGGGAACAAACCTGCGTCTCCCGCAACTCTCGCATTGGCCAGGGGGCTCTTTACCACGAGCACGACCTGGGAAGGCCCAGTGCCTCCTGCCCAACCACCCAAATCTGTCCCAGGGCACCACACACCCAGGGGCTCTCGAGCTTTCCTGCAGGACCCGCGCCCTCCCAAGGGCCGAAACCGTGAGCACCGCCCTCTGCTCCGGTTCCAGCCACAGAAGCCAGGGGCAGGACTTCATCCACGAGTCCTCCTCCTCGGGAATCTCTGGTCGGTCATCTCCAAGTCCTGTCCCCTCGGGCCCCGTCTACCACCCTTGCTGCCGTGGCCCCAGCCGAGCCCATGGTGGCCACCTTAACAGAGGATGTTGGCCTCACCCTCTCTGTACAGCAGCCAGGAGCCCTGGCAAAGCTCCCTCTGCCTGCCCTCACTCCTGCATCAGCAGCCCTCCCTGGCTCCCTATGGCTGTGAGATGCAAGCCCCTCTCCACCTCCACAGGCCCAGCCTTGCCCCTCTTTCCATTCACCCCAATTCCTGCCCCCCTCTTATCTGTTCCTCTGTCCCCCACCCCCACCACTCCAGTGACACATGCCTCTTTCCACCTCGAACAGACTACCTGTCTGCAGTACTCATGCTCACACCCACCCCTGCCTAGAACATGCCTGTGCACTCTCAAAGCATCACTGCGGATTCGCATCCTCCCGGAAGCCCTGCTTTCCCCTGCCTTGCAGAACCCCACCCCCTTCCCCTAACTGAACCCCAGCTGAATCTACAGCATCCTGTGCGTTCCTGCTGGGCACTGAGCCCTCTGTCAGCCTCCTATTTATGTACCTGGTCCCCTCTCCAATCTCAAGACTAAGCTCCAGGAAGGCAGAGGCTACATCTGTCTACCCACTGTGGAGTCCCAAGCACACAGCCAACTGCTTAGCGCCCAGAAGGTATGCAGCAAGTGCTTTCTGAGCAGATAAATACATGCGTGTCCCATGAACCACACCAGCTCCTCAGTCTAGAACAAAGACTAATTCAGAGGATCAGTGACTGTAGCAATCATCAGTATCGGGGAAAAATAGCTCGAAACATAACTAAGACTTGGTTCCACACTAACATTTGAAGAACCCGAGTTCCCCAGCCCAGACCAGCCAGGACCTTTCCCCAGAACACAGCTGGGCTGGTGGGCATGGCCCACACCTGGCTGGGGGCAGCTTTCCTGAGGGCTTCACCTAAGACCCAGAAACCGTTTCTCTTCCTTCCTCATCAAACTGAAGTTCACAATTGTTCAAGCAGAAATGAAAAACAAAGGAGCTGCCTCCGGCTGGCAGACAGGGACACTGCCGAGGGAAAGCAGCCCTGGGGCTGTGACCTCTGCAGGGTCACCCCAGCTCTGCTCCCCAGAGTGCAGGCTGCGGCTGCCTCCATTTCTCCATCTGTAAAATGGGGGCAATGATTTCCTATCTCTCAGGGCCGAGCCAGATGGCAGGTGAATGTGCTAAGCATTGAGTGATGGCGCCAGCACGGCTCCCCTGGTGACCAAGACCGAACAGAAAACTGGCTCAAAGGGCACGGCTGCCGCCCTCACCATACGCACCGTTCTTCTCCAAGAACCTGAGCGCGTCTACATATCCTTGAAGGCACAGCTCTCCAAGCACCTGTGGACAAACCACATGACGTGAACCGCAGGTGGAATCACTAAGCGCCATTCCGTTCAGCAGCACCTGAAGACGGCAGGTGCAGAGCCAGGAACCCTCCGAGCTCCGAGCTGACGCCGCGTGCGGACAAGGCTCTGCGCTCCCAGGAGAAGGCAGCCCTGCTTCCCGGCAGGACTCCGCTCAAACACCCGCTCCGCGTGCTGCCTGGGCTGGCGCCACAGCAAGACGGGAGCTGGTTCCTCTGGTCTCCTTTGGTCCCTGGATGAGCCTCCATCCTCACAAATACCGGGCCCTGATCTGCTTGTCGTGGGACATTGGGCTGCCTCCTCTGCACCCAAACCACACGGGCACCGGATGCTGAGGTCCAGCCTTATCTCTACCCGTGAGCACACGCCACCACGTCCGCTGTAAGGCATGGCCTTCTTTCTCCCCAGAGGGCTGTCACTGTGCAGACTCTACCAACTTTCTCACTAGATTCGGGTGGTAAGGGCCACCACACTATAGCGACAATCAGAAAAACAGATTAAACGGGGGATTTCCCGGTGGTCCAGCAGTTAAGACTCCACACTTTCACTGCCAAGGACTCAAGTTCAATCCCTCAAGATCCCACAAGTCTCAAGGCACAGCTGGGGGGAAAAAAAAAGATTAGACCATCAAACACAGTGTAGTTCTTGACCACGGCTGCCAGTAATCATTGGGGGACTTACCTGGTGGCCCGGAGGCTCAGGCTCTGCACGCCCAAGGCAGGGGGTTTCACCCTCTGGTCAGGGAACTAGATCTTGTGTGCCACAACTAAGACCCAGTGGAGCCAAAGTAATTCATTTAAAAAGAGAATCATGGGGATAATTTAAAAAATAAAACACAGAAACACCCTACTGCCCAGGCTGTGATGTGCTATGATCAGTCATGTCCAACTCATTTGCTCATTTGCCTTGGGATTTCCTAGGCAAGAATACTGGAGTGGGTTGCCATTTCCTTCTCCAGGGGATCTTACCAACCCAGGGACCAAACCCGAGTCTCTTGCATCTCCTGCACTGGCAGATGGATTCAGGCTGTGGATACTTAACCCATAGCCCCTGGAAGTGGGATCTCAGTGGCGACCCCCACCCCTCCGGTTCAATGGCCCCAGGGGATTCTGGTGGCCAGCGGGAGGCAGCCCTGAGCTGAGCTCCTTTTCAAGGATGGGGTTTGTTGCTGTTGGTCCAGTCAGTGTGGAGAACAGCTGCTGCTCTGCTCACTCAGTCATGTCCGACTCTTTGTGACCCTTTGGACTGTAGCCTGCCAGGCTCCTCTGTCCATGGGATTTTTCAGGCAAGAATACTGGAGTGGCTTGCCATTTCCTTCCCCCAACTCAGGGACTGAACCCACATCTCCCGCGTCTCCCGCACTGCAGGCAGATTCTTTTCCCAGTGAGCCATCAGGGAAGCCTGAACAGCTGCTGGGTCCCCTGGCAAAGAGGGATGCAAAGGGGAGAACAGCACCCCCAGAACTCAGAGCCCCCCTCACCTTGCCCTCCGGCGGGAACAGCGACTGGAACATCAGGTAGAGGTTCTCTGTGCAGAACTGCATGTGGAGCTTGGTGAAGCCTTCGTGAAGAAAGAATGTGGACTTGCCTCTGGGGCAGATGTCGCTCTCCCCATAGAAGGGGGACACAGTGATGGTCGTTTTGGTATCATCAAAGGGTATGTTATCACTTATTCCTCCATCCACATATCGCTTTTAAGGGAGAAGGAAAAAAAAAAGGACACACTGTCAGAAGCCCTGGGCTGGAGTTTTCTGCATGTTTCAGATTAGGGATAGAGACTTCTCAGAGCCACAGGCAGACCTAGTGAGAGAACAGGGCGTTTGGAACAGCTCTTGCAGCAAATCCCCTGTGAGCATTTCTGTGCCAGGCCAGGCTGCAGGCTGGCACTCAGGACTGCCACATGCTGTTGCGTAGTGTGCGCGCACTGCACCAGAACAGTGCCGGGTCAAGAGGCACATGGAGGCGGGTGCCTGGCCGCGTGGCTGGGCCGTCAGGAGCGCCCCCAGGCGAGTCCGTGTAACTCGCATCCACTAGGGGCGCTGTGTGCACTCAGGGCAGAGTGTGATGTACATCGAGCCGAAAGGAGACAGATGGTCATGGGTTCGATTCCAGAGGCCCGCTGCTGCTTGAGCAATCTTGGACGAGACACTTAACCTGTGGTCCTGACTCTCTGTCCACACCTGGGCGATGAGAACCAGCGCTGGAGACTTAAATGACATGGCGAACCTGGGACTTGCACTCTTAAAAAATGGCATCTTGTGCCACAGGAAAGGTGCATTTGGGGTAAGTGCTGTGAGAATCCATTTTCCCATATTCCATGGTAAGCGCTCAGGCACTCTGTCGTGTCCAACTCTTTACGACCCCGTGGACTGTGGCCCGCCAGGCTCCTCTCTGCCCATGGGATTCTCCAGGCAAGAATACCTGGAATGGGGGTGCCATTTCCTACTCCAGGGGATCTTCCCGACCCAGGAGTCAAACCCAAGCTCTTGCGTCTCCTGCATCGGCAGGCAGGTTCTTTATCACTGAGCCACCTGGGATGTCCTCCTGTGAAGGTATTCATAGCCTTGAACAACCCTAGTGCCCAAAGCCAGGCTGGGGCAGGCACATTTTGCTACAGTTTGGATTGAGTCTGGACCTATGAAACCAACATCTCGAATGATTCCCAAAGCTCAAACCATCATAGCCCAGCTGTCGGTGCCCATGGTGGGGGTTGGGGGGCCTTCAAACATCACAACTGGGAGGCTTTCCCCAGCCAGTCCTTCCAAAGGAAGAAATGCCAGGGCACACTTCGGCCTAAAATGAGTCCCGGAGAGCATCGGGCATGTTCAGGCATGCCTTAGGTATCAGAAGAGTCCTCCCTTGAGGCCAGAAGCAATTAGGTGTGCACACACAGGACTAGTTTCTATATTGTTGCTGTTTGTCAGCATCAAAACCCTCATTGGCAGAAAGGGACTCAGAACCCAACGTCAGGAAAGTTGAGTTAAGGTTGAGATGGGAGGAAGCAAGCGACTGTTTTTTCAATTATTTTTTATTTTTTTAAAATCATGTTTACTGGAGTCTAGGTGCCTCTCAATGCTGTCTTAGTTTCTGCTGTACAACAAAGTCCATCTGTTATACACACACACATCCCCTCCTTTGCCCCTCAAGGTCTATTGTAAAGTCCAATGACTCCTCTGTCATGTGGGATTTTTCCTCCAGCCTGAACTGTCCTGGAGGAATGTTCTGAGTTTACTCAGTGGAATCTCAAGAACACTCTGCTCTGATTTTCAGCAGGTTTTGTCTGAGGACGCTAAGGGTGTGACCGTGCGTGCACCACGCCGGGGGCAGCCAAGGGGAAGTGCAAAGATGACAATAACAATGACAAAACAACCCATATTTACCTAACACTTAAGGGTGCCAGGCTCTGTGCTGGGCGTTTCGCTGCATTATTGCAGGTAATTTCCACGGCAGTGCTGAAACTGCACGCTATTATTGACTCCCAGTTTGCAATTCAATCTAAGAGTTAAGAAATGTGTCCAAAGACTTCCCTGGAGGCTCGGTGGCTAAGATCCCACACTCCCAATACAGAGGGCCCGGGTTCAATAGCTGGTCAGGGACCTAGGCCAGGGACACCACAGCTAAGAGTTTGCATGCTCCAACCAAAGAGCCAGAGTATTGCAACTAAGACCTGGTACAGCCAAATCAGCAAATAAATGTTAGAAAGAAAGAAAGGAACGTATCAACGTGGCCCAGCTAACATGGGCTAAAGCACACACTCAATTCTAGATTTGTCTGCCAGGCAGGGTCTGTGAGAACCGCAGGTGACCACTTCATGGCTCCAGGCCTCAGTTTTCTCATCTGTAAATAGGGCCAGTTGTGTGTCTGTCCGGCGGAAGCTCCGGGACATGAGTGAGGCTATTCACAATCTGCCTTTGCAAGTTGCTTTGCAATGTGAGACCCATGCTGCTGTTAAAGCGTGAACCGAAAGGGCTTCTGAAGTGCCTTCCTGCTGAGACATGGGGATGTCTTGTCTTCTCTCCCACAGCTGTGACAACCTAAGCGGTCTCCAGACATCGCCAGATGTCCCGGGACAGGGAGACAGAATTATCTGACAACCAGTGCCCTAGAAGGAGGCTGCCAGGTGGTCCAGCATCCAGCCTGGAGTCCGCAGGACCAACACCTCAACTTCTGCTCTTCCTCCTGAGCCGGTGCTCAGAATGGCCACATGTGTCTGCGGAGGTGTTGAACCGCAGCCCTGTCGGCAGCCTCTGCCCAAAGCCATGGACAGAGGCAGAGGCAGAGGCAGAGAGGACTGAAACTCTCAGCTCCTCAGAATGAAGCCTTAAGTGAGTAAACTGACTCTTGAGCATCTTATACTCTAAGTAGGCCACCAGGCACCTATTTCGGTGCTCATCTGGAGATTATGTGAACAGTTTATGTTATAGGTAAGCAGTGAATTATCCCACATGAAGTCGGTTTTGCTTCAAGAGAGCTTGGAAGGGGTTCAGCTATGGAATCTCTGTCTGAAGGCTGAGAGGCAAAAGGCTTTCTTCATTTAGGGACAGGTCTCAGGGTTCCAGGGTGCCTGAGCCCAGTGCCTTGTCTTCCTTTTGTTTTGTTTTTTTTTTTAAAGATGCTTACGGGATCTTAGTTCCTGGACCACGGATGGACCCAGGCCCTTGGCAGTGAAAGTACAGAGTCTCAACCACTGGACCACCAGGGAATTCCCAGAAACTCAGTTTAAAAGTGGACTTACCACACCTCTGAAGGACGGGGGAATCAAGCCAAAGACGAGAGGGATGTAGGAGGAACAATACAGGGCCTGCAAAGACAAAAGAGAGTGAAACCATAGCACAGTCCAGAGCAGGCGGCCTTTTACTCCCTGGGCCTTTACAAGCCTTCTACAGGCAAGGACAGCAGTAAGCCTGAAAGTGCTGCTGGCAGAGCAGGTGCTTTGCTAAATGGCTGGATGAAGACGAGCCTGCCCACACACATTATTTCAGCGTGCTTGCATGCTAGGTCACATCTGACTCTTTGTGACCCCCATAGACGGCAGCCCACCAGGCTCCCTCGCCCTTGGGATTCTCCAGGCAAGAACACTGGAGTGGGTTGCCATTTCCTTCTCCAGTGCATGAAAGTGAAGTCATGTCCGACCCTCAGTGACCCCATGTACTGCAGCCTTCCAGGCTCCTCCGTCCATGGGATTTCCCAGGCAAGAGTACTGGAGTGGAATGCCCTTGCCTTCTCCAGGAGGTTAGATCAGGGCTTTGCAATTACTGACACTCATTAGAATCACCTGGAAAGCTTGGCCAACCACAGACTCGGGGCCCCACCCCTAAGATTCTGATCGGCAGGTTCGAGGCGGGGCCTGAGAGCCTGCAGTTCTACAACGCCCCCAGGAGAGCCTGCTGCTGCGGGTCCCCAGGGGACCACGCTCTGCGTCTCACCATGCTAGTGAGCATTAAGCATGATGTGACGCTGGTGCAACGAGAGAAAAGGGCTCCTGTGGGAACGCACAGTGCTGGATATCTAGAAAATGCTCCCGGAAACAAGGTTAAGCAGAAGACGACACTGGCTGGTTATATACGCCAGGCAGCTTGCTCCTATGGACCCGTGTTCAGTGAAATGACGCCCAAGGCATTCTCGCAAAACATATCAGCCAAACCAAATGGTATTTTGATATCGCCAATGATCTTCTCTGTGCTAGAGCCAGGGGACAGAGGTAACCAAGACACGCTCCCACCCTTGTGGGGCTTCACTGGGCGGGTCCTCATTAAGCAACAGGCATCGTTGGGAGGAGGGCCACACACATAAGGTCCCTGGAGCAGGAGTTTATGAACCAAGTCGTGAAGGAAGGAGAGACACTGTTCGAACCTGACACTGTCTGGGACACCCCAGGTTTGCACATGCTCTGGACCAGCCCGCTGGAGGCACACGGTTTACATCACTCTGGTATAGGAAGCCAGCCAGCATCACGGGCAGCTAGGTTCTCCTGCATCTTAAGTAAAAAATGGGGCAGATCAGCTTACAACAGCCCCTTCCTGTGTTGCTTCCAAAACGAAATGGCCTTTCCGACTCGACAGTACCCAGCTAAGCCGCTTACGTCCACGACTTCATCTTTGGAATGAAAATCCGACACCAGCACGTTTTTTCCGTCGGACACTCTGGTAAGCGAGATGACCATCTTGCCCGAGAGGAGCTGGTGGATGTTGTCAGGGAGGTGTCTCTGGAGGCTGTCTCGGATGTGCCTGCTCAAACTGAAGGCCGGGTGGAGGATCCCGATGTTCCGGCTCCTGGCACTCTGGACGAGGTCCATGAAGACCTGCAATGTCTGGTCTGGGTTGGGGGGGGTGAAGTAGGGAAGGGGCAGGGTGGGGAAGAAGGGAGGGGTGGTGGTGGAGAGAGAAACATGCAAAGGAATGAACCACCCTGGAGGTGGCGATTGCTTTGTGGTGGGACCAGAAGCCTGATGGCAAGGAAGCTGCCAACCCTCTGCTTCGTCTAGGCCTGGGCTGCCTGATCTGGCCGGTGGTACCTGAGCCGGAGATGTGGTTAGTCCACACTGATGGGCAAAAGACACATGGGATCACAAGGGCTTAGAACGACAATAACAACAACAAAAATGTTGACTATCTCACGGATAATGTTTTGTATGGATTAGATGTGAAAATTTTGGCTATACTGGGATAAATAAAACAAATTTCACTGATGTCTTTTATTTCTTCCATGTGATTCAGTGGACATGAATTTGAGCAAATTCTAGGAAATACTGAAGGACAGGGGAGCCTGGTGGGCTGCAGTCCATGGGGTGGCAAAGAATCAGACACGACTTAATGACTGAACCACAAAACTAGGAAATAAAGATCTACATAATCCTGTGGGTCAAAGCCGTTCTTGACCCTCCCGGGCCAGAGGAACGAGCCTCCAGAGGCCCAGGGAGCCCTCTCTTCATCTTCATCCCTCAATCAAGGCCAGATGCCAGGAACCCACAGCATCAGAGCTTGAGCATGGATGGGCCTAACCCTGCAGGGAGCAGAGAGCAAGTGCAGGGTGGGACCCGAGTTCGAATCCCATCTCTACCGCTTACTAGCTGAGCAACTTAAACACGTTCCATCACTGCTTCTGAGCCTCAGACAGTATGTTTTTAATGTGGGACAACGCTCACCTTCCTTTCGGAGACAGAGAAGGTTAGGTACAGTAAAATCTGTCCACGCTCAACCCAGAGGAAGCACCTTATAAATAACTAGACCTAACTTTCAAAACCATATTTCCTTATTTACTTGTCTGCACCAGGTCTTAGCTGCGGCACACGGAACTGTGTGAAGACCTGTGATCGTCATTGTGGCATGCCAGTTCTTCCATTGCAGCATGCAAATTCCCAGCTGCAGCATGAGAACGCTTAGTTGTGACATGTGGGATCTAGTTCCCCAGCCAGGGATGGAACCGGGGTCCCCTGCATTGGGAGCATGGAGTCTTAGCTACTGGACCACCGAGGAAGTCCCCAGACTTGACTTTTAACCTCTGGAAAGGGAAAGAGTCACTCAGCCCCATGGCTCCTCTGTCCATGGGGACTCTCCAGGCAAGAATACTGCAGTGGGCTGCCATGCCCTCCTCCAGGGGATCTTCCCCACCCAGGGATCGAACCTGGGTCTCCTGCAGTGCAGGCAGACTCTTTACCATCTGAGCCACCAAGGACACTTTTGACCTCTAATGCTACAATTGCCAGACTGTCTAGTGGACACAGTGCTCCACCTGACCTCACTCACTGGCCTGGTTCCCTCTGCTGGCCTGCACTGCCCTGGCAGGCAGTGCCAGCCCGAGCCCTGGTCATCCACAGATGCGGGGACACAGAGGGCCCAGACACACCAGCAGGCCCTGACCCACTTCCGACTCCCCTGTGCTCTCCCTGCACATGTGGCCCCTTTGAGCCCGGACAGAAGGTGCATGATTGCACAGAGCTGCTTGGTTCTGCCAGGCTCTCCTTCCAGGTCAGCCCTAGTTGAGAAGTGTGCTCAGGAACCCTGCCCAAGCCACAGGCCCTGGGAATGCTCCCCAGAGCTCCCCAAAGTCAGACAGGCAATTAAAGCAGAAAACCGGGGCTCCCAGACCCTGCGGAGCAGTTCTTACCAAAACCTCCAGACCCTTTTGGGGGCCTTGGTGGTCCCGAGCCTCCCCCTGCAAGCCCAGCCCCCCCACTACGCCTGTCCTCTGCCTGTGAACCTCCTCCAGGCTGGAGTCGGCCGACTTCTGGTGCGGGGGACTGTGGATCTGAATCAATGAAATATTTGACTGTGGATGTCTCCAGGTCACAAGCCGGAGACACAAGGGTTGGCTTTTATCACAGCTCAAGTCCAAGCTGTGCAGACTGTCTGTGTGTCCAGTCTAGTCACCCCTGAGGTCACATTTCCTGCTCTTTGCCCGCTCCCTCTCGATGGAGACGGTTGCCAGCGTGGCTTCTCCCAATCCCCACCTCGCCATCAGCCCAGGGTCTGCTCACTGATTCTATCCAATGGCAGGGCTGTGAGTATTAGCAAGGGATTCCTGTCCTCCAGGAAAAGTCACTTCCGGCTGGCAGTGCCCAACACAGCTGTCCCCGGGTAGAGCAAAAAGTAAACTGCTGAGGAAGCCCAGTAAAACAGGGGCCGGTGAAAAGAAGCTCTATCGCCCAGTGTGGGGGCCAACAGCCTCACTCGCTCCAGGCTCTGCTCCCTGGCCAGAACCACAGGCCAAGGATGCCAGGCCCTAGTAATTCAGGCCCCCTGGCCACCAGCCTCGGTCCTCCCCTCCCTCCAGTCTCCACGTGGACAGAGACCTTCACTAGGACAAGATTCAAACACCCAGGACCTGTTTCCAGTGCACTGTGCAGGGACGTGGTGGGGAGGATGGGATGGGAATGTCCAGTCCCCAAAAGGGTCTCAAACACCAGGAAAGGAGGAGAGGAGACAACTTTGCTAATTCCTCTCCTCTCCCCAAAACATCTCTCCTTAAAAAAAGAAAAAAAAAAAAAAATCTCTCCTTAACCCCCTTTCACCCCAAACCAGCAAGCTGCCTTCTACCTGAGAGGCACCCAGGCGCCCCCCAGTCCCCAGGGTTGGGCGGAGTTCAAAGGCCCCCCGGGGCGGTGGAGAGGGGGGTGTCTCAGCCCCTCGAGTCCCCAGAGGGAAGAAGGTAGCCACCCCTGCCTGGGACACAGCCCCAGACCTCCCTCCTGGCCGCACGCAGGGCAAACGGGAGCTCCGCTCCCCTGACCCCGTCATGCTCCCTCCTCCCCGTCTCCGAGACCACCTGGCTCTCAGTTCCGGAGTGGGGAGGGGGGCTTCCTCCAAGCTCGGGCGCCAAAAGGGAATTGAGAAAAAGATGCGCTCCGGGTTTCCACGCCCCACTTTCAGGGCTCCCCGAAGCCGGGCGAAAAAAGATGCACTGGAGGACGCAACTGTTTGGGGGAGCCCCGGGTTTACCCCCGCAGGGCCCGCTTCCAGTCCAGGCTCCCAGCGCGCGCCCCATCCCGGCGCGGAGCCCGGGACCTACCCAGCGGGATCCCGGCGAGGAAGAAGGCGCAGTGCAGCGCGCCCGCCGAGGCGCCGAAGAACTTGCGCGCGTGGCGGAGGAGGTGAGGGGCGCGCTCGCTCAGGCAGCGGGTCACCCCGATGTAGTAGGAGCCCAGGAAGCCGCAGCCGGCGAAGGACAGGCTCCAGCCGCTCTCGGGGTCGTACATAGCGGCGGCAGGTTGGGGCGGTAGGGCCGGGGTCCGAGCGCGCCCCGGCTCCTGCCGGCGCCCACCCTGGCTCTCCGTCGGGCCTGGGCGCCGCAGCCCGGGTATTCCCGGCGCGACGTCACCGACCCCGGCCCCGCCCCGCTCGGACCACTCGAGCGAGCCTCCGGGCGGCCCAATGCCGGTAGCGCGGCCACCCCGTGGGGCGGGGAGGGGTGTGGACCCAGCGAGAGGAGAGCGGAAGACCCGCTCCAGGTGAGGGTGGAGGAGGAAGTTCCCGCCGCTCCCTTGACAGTGGAGATCCAGAGCTTCCTTGCCGGTTCCTTTTCGCCCCTTAAACCAGTTAGAACGTTACAGCTGCCTACTTAACGTTCTTTGTTTAAATTAAAAAAAAATTTTTTTTCGATTTCGGTAGCCCTGTGTCTTCTTTGCTGCCCCAGGGGACCTCCTCTTCACTGCCGTGCCTGGGTTTCTGCAAGCGCAGGCCCTAGGCTCACCGGCTTCAGCAGTTGCAACACTCAGGCTCAGGAGTCGCAGCGCGTGGGCTTTTAGGACGCCTGGGCTTCAGCAACTGGGACCCAGGGGCTTAGTTGCTCCGCAGCGGGTGGAGTCTTCCTGGACCAGGGATATAACTCCTGTGGCCTCTGTTAGTGTGCAGTTTCTTATCCACTGAGCCACGGTCGGAGTCCGCCACTTAGGTTCTTAATATCCTCTGACAGGGTATTCATTTACCTTTTTACAGGAGGAAGCAAGCTTGCAGTATTTTTACAGGAGGAAGCAAGCTTGCAGTAGGCACCAGGATCTAAATGGAATTTCATGTTTTTGACTTCCTTCAAGTTTTTGCATGATGTCTTCGGTTCACGGCAAATGGTGGAGATTTTTCATTGAATGATAATGACACGAAGGTCCCTTTCAAAAATTCACTTCTAAGTCAAAATTGTACATAACAGGTGCTTGGGGGATGGGGTGGGCTGTGCAGGATCGCAGGGTTTGGGAGGCTCAGGCCTGGGTTATTCCTTGTGCCCTTAGGAAATGCCCGGGATCCCCTTGGGCTCTGTGACAGCACTGCATGGAGAATTTCCACAGCAGCCCACAAAGGGAGGTTAGGCTTTTGCCCAGAGTTGCACAGCCAGCAACCAGGTTACTGGGCCATCCCACCCACTGTTTTGTGGACAGGGGCATCCCCTCCCCGCTCCACCAAGCCCATGTTGGGTGTGGAGTGTGGGCCTTGGGATCAGACCTCCCCCTCTGTGTAATCCTCATCTGTAAAACCACTGATGGAGATGCTGCCAGGATTCCGAATGTCACCTATGGCCTGGCCACATTGGTTATGCATGACCCCCCACCCACAGAGTTTCCCAAGTCTGAATCTTCCCGCTCCAGCTGAGCCTGTGCCTGGAGGTATGGGGGAGGGGAGTGCCCGGATCTGAGCAGAGGCTGAGGCTGGGGTGCTTCAGGGACTGCAGACCCCCAGCGTGAGCCATTCTGTCTCGCCTCTATGAACCAGACCCCGGGATGTGGGAGCAGACCGGAGTGACCACCTGGACCAACAGCGACCTCACACAGACACTTCACTGATGGAAGTCCAATGCAAGGAAAGGGCTGGTCCCTCTGTCCTGGACCATGTTGGCTTGGCTAGGGTGAGGGTGGGGCAAAACTCACAGGCCTGCCCCGACTAACTGCTCTCCACACCCACCCTACACTCAGGGCTGGGACAGAAATGAAATTTCTAGGTGGGAAAAACGGAGGCTGTTGGCAGGGTCCGCTGGGTCTACAATCTCTCGACTACTCTGCCCCTTACCGGGGACTCCTGCCCCCGCCAGCCCTCCTGTGCTGCATAGCTGCTCTTAGGACTAAAGTCAGAGGCTGTGAATGCAGGTTCCAGATGAGTCGTCCTGCCAACAGCCACTGGCCTTTGCGTTCTCTTCCAATCCACGGATACACGTTCATGGCAGCTGCCAGAGACATCTGTGCTCCCTGGTGTGAACCGGATAAAGGTGGGAAAGGAACAGGGCTGAGAGTGACTCTGCGTTACATGAATAGCAAGTGGACACCCTTGTGCCCAAAGAGAAGAAAGGTCTGAGCAGGGGTCCCCGGTCCCAGCTTTCTCAGCCCCTTGCCCAGTGCTCCCACAGGGCAGGCTGTGAGCTTTGATGTGGGATCAGTGTTGCTGTGTTACTCACTTCAGTCGTGTACGACTCTCTGCGGCCCCATGGACTGTAGCCCGCCAGGCTCCTCTGTCCGTGGAACTCTCCAGACAAGAATACAGAAGTGGGTTGCCATTTCCTCCTCCAGGGGATCTTCCTGACCCAGGGATCGAACCCAGGTGTCCTGCATTGCAGACTCTATCGTTTGAGCCACCAGGGATGGCTGAGCCCAAATGCCGGCTTCTCCACTCATTAGCAGAGTTAGATTTTTGCAGCCATCTTTTACTTCTTAGCTTAGTTTCCTTAACCATGTGAGGGTAGGCAGTTTTTGTTTTGGAAGGGGGTTTGTTGGCCACACTGCAAGGCTTGTAGAATATTAGTTCCTCAACCAGGGATCGAACCCTTGCACCCTGCAGAGGCAGCGCAGTGTTAACTTATGTTAATACTTTGTGGGAAGTCCTGAGGTTAAGCTGTTTTATGGGCTTCCCTTGTAGCTCACACATAAGGAATCTGCCTGCCAAGGCAGGAAACCTGCGTTTAATCCCTGGATCAGGAAGATCCCCTGGAGAAGGGAATGGCTACCCACGCCAGTGTTCTTGCCTGGAGAACGCTATGGTCAGAGGTGCCTGGTGGGTTACATTCCGTGGGGCTGCAAAGAGTCAGACACAACTGAGTGAATAACACTTTCATTCTGTTTTTCCCCATCAAGCTTCTGACATCAATTATGTTGACAACTTTTCCAACACCACTTCAACAACTCTCAGAAGCACCAGCTGGGTGTCCAACATTCCGTTCAGTTCCGACGCTTGTTGCCCAGAGTTCACACGGTCTCCGTGGGTGAAGGGCTCAGTCCACAAGACCGGCCCCACTACAGATGGCAGTGGCGCATCAGGTCCCCAGAGTGCCACCACTTCCTGTTATGATTTGCTAGAACAGCTCACAGAACAAGAATTTAACTGCCAGTCAAAGCATTTAAGAATGACCAGGTCAAAATTCTGTCTGGTAGTCTGGGGCCAATTAAGGTACATGGCGCACAGTGGTGTTACCCAGAAATAGCAAGTGTCCATTCCCTGCTGAACTCCATGTCGTAAACATCATGGTATCGTGATCAAATGTGGGCTGTTTTGACAGTAGCTGTACCCAAAGACTGAGGAACACTTTGTGGTATTAAGAAACACCTGCTGCTGTTGAGCTGGTTATTTCACTGGCCTGACTGTAAGGCATGAAACCTATTACTCTTTACTTTGGCAGCTAGGTGAGGGTGAAACAGTAGAGTTGTGCTTACTTATAGTTATAAAACTTGTAGTTTTATAGTTTTACTTATAAAACTTATAGTTTTATCTTGATAAAAGTATTGACCTAGGTTTCAACTTTCAGCCATATTAAATAATTTAGATTTAAAAACTTTAGATCTTTTTCACACACACACACACACATATATATAAAGTCCAACTCAGCTCAGTTTGCCAGGGACTTTCCTGGTTTGGGCACTTGAAAGTCCTACATCCTGGGAAGACTTTTGGTCCCAGACAAGCTGGGATAGTGGGTCAAACCCATGCCAATTGTAAATGTCAGGGGTAGGTCTGCCTGGCCTATAAATCTTCAGTAGGAACAGTCCTAGGATTGTTCATCTTATTGGGCAGGAAACAGCCAAACCACTGGCTGGGAGACGAGTGGGAAAGTCACAGAGAATGAGAGACCAGCTCAGAAAGGAAAGAAACACTCAGCTGTCCTCACTGTTTATGGTTCTGTATTCACAAACTCGCCTAGAACTCACTAGAGCATATTTATGAATCCAGATTAATGCCAACAGCTCTTTTTTTGGCCTTTCATGAATATCTGCAGAGCAGCCACAACGTTCAAGTTGCCCCATACCTGCCGTTCCCAGCTGTGGCTGTAGAGCTGTGCCTTCCTGTCTCAGTCCCTGCTATAAACAAGCATCCTTTCTGTCATTGGTTTACTTATTTGTTTCACCTTTTGGTGCCTGTTGGTGGCGATTTTGCAGCTTAAAACGGTCCCCAAGCGTAGAGCTGAGGGCCATCTGGTGCAGCCAAGCTCAAGAAGGCTGTGCCAGCCTTCACTGTGGAGACAATGGACGTGTCAGATGAGCTTAGGAATGGCACCAGGGACAGTTCCACATTAATGAATCATATGTGCCTCACACAAGGTGTCTTTAAACAGAAGCACCTATCACACAAGGTTGCGGGGTTTTTTTTAAGTATTTATTTATTCATTTTGCAGCACCTGGTCTTCAATGCAGCATCAAAGGGATCTTTAGCTGCAGTGTGCGAATGCTTAGTTGAGGCATGTGAGGCAAGTTGAGGCACTTGAACTCTCAGCTGTATTAATAACCTGTGGGGTTTGGTTCCCTGATGAGGGATCAAGCCTCAGCGCACTACACGGGGAGGGCGGTCTTAGCCACTGGGTCATCAGGGAAGACCTTCGTTGTTTTTTTTCTTCAATCGTGGTAAAATACACAGAATGTAAAATTTCCTATTTTAACCAATTTTAAGATCCAATCAGTCAATCCTAAAGGAAATCAGTCCTGAATATTCACTGGACAGACTGATGGTGAAGCTGAAACTCTAATACTTTGGCCACCTGAGGCAAAGAACTGACTCACTGGAAAAGACCCTGATGGTAGGAAAGACTGAAGGCAAGCAGAAAAGGGGACGACAGAGGATGAGATGGTTGGATGACATCCTCAACTCAGTGGACATGAGTTTGAGTGGACTCCGGGAGTTGGTGATCGACAGGGAGGCCTGGCATGCTGCGGTCCATGGGGTCGCAAAGAGTCGAGCACGACTGAGCGACTGGACCGAACAGCCCTGAAGCGTGTTTGACTTTCTCTGGTACTAAGTTGGAGGCAAGACAAAAATTGGGGAAGCTGTCAGTGATTAGGGCTTCCCTGGTGGCTCAGACGGCAAAGGCTCTGCCTGCAGTCAGATCCTGGTCTTGCGAGGATGGTTGTCACCTGCTTATTGTTCGGCTTCCTGGACCGGTTGCTAGAGATAGTGATCTGACCACCTACAAGTCTGACTCATCTTGTGGTAGGTATCTGGGGCCAGTTACTTCAGATGGCGGGTTGGTTTCCTTGGCTGGTTGCTACACATTGCATGTCAGAATTCTCTTTTCACATGGTCTGACTATTGTATGTTCCTGTATTTAGTCTCCAGTGGGGGAATGCAGACAGAAACTTTGCTTATATAAGATGTGAAACCAACCTAAATGTCCATCAACAGGTGAATGGATACAGAGGTGGTGAATATATATGCAATGGAATATCACTCAGCCATTAAAAAAGAATGCAACAATGCCATCGCAGCAATGCAGATGGACCTGGAGATTATCACACTAAGTGAAAGAAGACAAAGAAAGACAAATGCCATAGGATCTCAGTTATACACGGAATCTAAAATATGACGCAAATGAACTTATATACAAAACAGAAACAGGCTCACAGATATAGAAGACAAATTTATGGTTACCAAAAGGGCAAAGGGTGTGAGGGGTCAGTTAAGGGTTTGGATTCCTGTTGCTGTTGTTCAGTCACTAAGTTGTGTCTGACTCTTTGTGATCCCATAAATTATAGCCATAAATTATAAAAAAAATAGCAAGGAGAGATAAGAAAGCCTTCCTCGGCGATCAGACATAGAGGAAAACAATAGAATGGGAAAGACTAGAGATCTCTTCAAGACAATTAGAGATACCAAGGAAACATTTCTTGCAATTATGGGCTCAATAAAGGACAGAAATGGTATGGACTTAACAGAAGCAGAAGATATTAAGAAGAGGTGGCAATAATACACAGAAGAACTGTACAAAAAAGATCTTCACAACCCAGATAATCATGATGGTGTGATCACTCACCTAAAGTCAGACATCCTGGAATGTGAAGTCAATGGGCCTTAGGAAGCATCACTACGAACAAAGCTAGTGGAGGTGATGGAATTCCAGTTGACCTATTTCAAATCCTGAAAGATGATGCTGTGAAAGTGCTGCACTCAACATGTCAGCAAATTTGGAAAACTCAGCAGTGGCCACAGGACTGCAAAAGGTCAGTTTTCATTCCAATCCCAAAGAAAGGCAATGCCAAAGAATGCTCAAACTACCACACAATTGCACTCATCTGACATGCTAGTAAACTAATGCTCAAAATTCTCCAAGCCAGGCTTCAGCAATACGTGAACTGTGAAATTCCAGATGTTCAAGCTGGTTTTAGAAAAGTCAGAGGAACCAGAGATTGATCGAATTGTCAACATCCGCTGGATCATCGAAAAAGCAAGAGAGTTCCAGAAAAACATCTATTTCTGCTTTATTGATTATGCCAAAGCCTTTGACTGTGTGGATCACAACAAACTGTGGGAAATTCTGAAAGAGATGGGAATACCAGACCACCTGACCTGCCTCTTGAGAAACCTGTATGTAGGTCAGGAAGCAACAGTTAGAACTGGACATGGAACAACAGACTGGTTCCAAATAGGAAAAGGAGTACGTCAAGGCTGTATATTGTCACCCTGCTTATTTAACTTCTATGCAGAGTACATCATGAGAAACGCTGGGCTGGATGAAGCACAGGTTGGAATGAAGATTGCCAGGAGAAATATCAATAACCTCAGATATGCAGATGATACCACCCTTAAGGCAGAAAGTGAAGAAGAACTAAAGAGCCTCTTGATGAAAGTGAAAGAGTAGAGTGAAACAGTTGACTTAAAGCTCAACATTCAGAAAACGAAGATCATGGCATCTGATCCCATCACTTCCTTGCAAATAGATGGGGAAACAGTGTCAGACTTTATTTTTTTGGGCTCCAAAATCACTGCAGATGGTGATTGCAGCCATGAAATTAAAACACGCTTGCTCCTTGGAGGGAAACTTATGACCAACCTAGACAGCATATTAAAAAGCAGAGACATTACTTTGCCAACAAAGGTCTGTCTAGTCAAGGCTATGGTTTTTCCAGTGGTCATGTATGGATGTGAGAGTTGGACTATAAAGAAAGCTGAGCACTGAAAAACTGATGCTTTTGAAGTGTGGTGTTGGAGGAGACTCTTGAGAGTCCCTTGGACTGCAAGGAAATCTACCCAGTCCATCCTAAAGAACAGTCCTGAATATTCATTGGAAGGACTGATGCTAAAGCTGAAACTCCAATACTTTGGCCACCTGATGCGAAGCGCTGACTCATTGGAAAAGACCCTGATACTAGGAAAGATTGAGGGCAGGAGGAGAAAGGGATGACTGAGGGTGAGATGGTTGGATGGCATCACCGACTCAGTGGACACGCTGCTGCTGCTGCTGCTAAGTCACATCAGTCGTGTCCGACTCTGTGCAGCCCAACAGACAGCAGCCCACCAGGCTCCCCAGTCCCTGGGATTCTCCAGGCAAGAACACTGGAGTGGGTTACCATTTCCTTCTTGAAAGCATGAAAATGAAAAGTGAAAGTGAAGTCGCTCAGTCATGTCTGACTTGGCAACCCCATGGACTGCAGCCCACCAGGCTCCGCCATCCATGGGATTTTCCAGGCAAGAGTACCAGAGTGGGTTGCCATTGCAGAGTATGAGTAAACTCTGGGAGTTGGTGACGGACAGGGAGGCCTGGCGTTCATGGGGTCACAAAGAGTCAGACACCACTGAGTGACTGAACTAAACTGAAATTATAGCCTGCCAGGCTCCTCTGTCTGTAGGATTCCCCAGACAAGAATACTGAAATGGGTTACCATTTCCTTCTCCAACTATATAAACTGTATATTATCTATCATAAAATAGATAACCCACAAGGTTCTACTGTATAGCATGGGGAACTATGTCAATATCCTGTGACAAACCACAGTTGGAAAAGAACATGAAAGGGAATGTATGCATATGTAAAAGTGAATCACTTGGCTGTGCAACAGAAATTAACACAACATGGTATATCAACTGTACTTCAATCAAATAAGTTAAACAGAAAAAAAAAGCTGCCTTACAATAAGAGGAAGTCGTATGGGGTGGCAGGGGAAACTTCTTGGAACATCAGTGTTTTAACAGCATGTCTGATAAGAAGGATCAGCCTTGAGGGAATGGGAGGGAAGGAGCCAGAGGGAGACCCAGTCCAGCTGCATTGGAAAGTCTGGCAAATTCAAGTCTGCACAAATCTCCCCAGACTGCAAGATAAAGCAGGGGGTGGGGGAGGGCGTTGCCTGCCAGGAGCTCAAGCAGAGAGGTGAGGATGTTGCAGAAGCTGCCGGTGAGGAGGATGGAGGCAGGGCTTACAGAAGAGGAGCCGGTAGGAGGTGGAAGGTCCCAAGGGAGCGATTGCCTTTGAAATGGGCAATTGCCGGGAAGCACTCAACCTCTGCGATGGGGTTGGGCACTGCGGGAACAGGCTGTCAACGTGGGAAGGGACTGCACTCTTTCTGGCAAGAGCCAGGTCACTGATGAGTGTGAGGAGGAGGGGGTGGGTTGTAGGGACTGAGAGTAGAGGTGAGACAGGGTTCTGTCTGGCCATGCTGAGCCAGGGAGACCTGAGCCTCCTCATTGAAAGGGAGCCAGCAGGGTCACTTAGATCAGATTTAGCAGCTGCATCTAAACCCATCTAAGCCAGAAAGACTGCTAGGTGAAGAGACGGCAGTCTGAGGACAGCCAACCCCACAGCACCCGGGGGCTTCCAAATAAGGCTCACCCAAGACGCAGCCCGCCCAGGACTCTCCTGTCTGCGAGGCTTTGACTCCCTGTCTCCTGTGGGTGGTGTGCTCCTAACCACTCCCCATTTGGCACTGCCCAGGTCAAATTGATTTTTGCTCAAAAAACTCAACATTTTTTTATATGCTTCAGTTTATCTTTTTAATGAGCACGTGCTTAGTTGTTCAGTCGTGTCTGACTCTTTGTGACCCTGCGACCCTTTGGACTGCACACAGTTCAGTTCAGTTCAGTCGCTCAGTCATGTCCAACTCTTTGCAATCCCATGGACTGCAGCACACCAGGCCTCCCTGTCCATCTACCAACTCCCAGAGCTTGCTCAAACTCATGTGCATCAAGTCGGTGATGCCATCCAACCATCTCATCCTCTGTGGCCCCCCTTCTCCTCCTGCCTTCAATCTTTCCCAGCATCAGGGTCTTTTCCAGTGAGTCAGTTCTTCGCATCAGGAGGCCAAAGTATTGGAGCTTCAGCTTCAGCATCAGTCCTTCCAATGAGTATTCAGGACTGATTTCCTTTAGGATGGACTGGTTGGATCTCCTTGCAATCCAAGGGACTCTCAAGAGTCTTCTCCAACACCACAGTTCAAAAGCATCAATTCTTCGGTGCTCAGCTTTCTTCATGGTCCAACTCTCACATTTGTACATGACTACTGGAAAAACCAGAGCTTTGACTAGACGGACCTCTGTCGGCAAAATAATGTCTCTGCTTTTTAATATTCTGTCTAGGCTGGTCATAGCTTTTCTTCCAAGGAGCAAGCGTGTTTTAATTTCATGGCTGCAGTCACCATCTACAGTGATTTTGGAGCCCAAGAAAATAAAAAGTCTCTCACTGTTTCCATTGTTTCCCCTTCTATTTGCCATGAAGTGATGGGACTGATGTCTAGGCTGGTCATAGCTTTTCTTCCAAGGAGCAAGCATGTTTTAATTTCATGGCTGCAGTCACCATCTACAGTGATTTTGGAGCCCAAGAAAATAAAAAGTCTCTCACTGTTTCCATTGTTTCCTCACCTATTTGCTATGAAGTGAGGGGACTGGATGCCATGATCTGTTTTTTGAATGCTGAGTTTTAAGCCAGGTTTCCCACTCTCCTCTTTCACCTTCATCAAGAGGCTCTTCAGTTCCTCTTCGCTTCCTGCCATAAGAGTGGTGTCTTCTGCACACATGTGGACCTTGTTCCTAGATCCCAGATTAAGGATGTGTGTCCATGCTGACTCTTTGCGACCCCATGGACTGTAGCCTGCCAGGGCCCTCTGTCCATGGGCTTTTCTGAACAAAACTGGAATGGGTTGCCATTTCCTCCTCCAGAAGATCTTCCCAACCCAGGGATCGAACTCACACCTTTTGTGTCTTCTGCATTGCAGGCGGATTCTCTAGCACTGAGCCATCGGAGCACCACAGAATATAAGCTGAGGAAGGTGAAAAGTGAGGACCTGAAAGGAGCTATGGGCCCTGGCAAGGCCATAAGGTCATGGGGCTGGAGCCTCGCTGGAGTAGGGGAGCAGCTAAAGTGGGAAGGGGATGATACCCCTCCTGGGAGAATGTGTCTCCTGCATTGCAGGCGGATTCTCTAGCACTGAGCCATCGGAGCACCACAGAATATAAGCTGAGGAAGGTGAAAAGTGAGGACCTGAAAGGAGCTATGGGTCCTGGCAAGGCCATAAGGTCATGGGGCTGGAGCCTCGCTGGAGTAGGGGAGCAGCTAAAGTGGGAAGGGGATGATACCCCTCCTGGGAGAGGGGCAAGGTTTGGCTGCAGTTTTCTAGATGTCAGAACACAAAGCAGGGGGAGACCTGACTCAGAGATTGGTTTTGGAGGGAGGAGCCCAGGTCACCAGCTCAGGGGCAGGCAGAGCCTTGCTGAGCCTCAGTTTCTGCATCTGTAAAATGGGCGTGTGCTCAGCACCTGGAGGCTCAGTGCAAAGCTCAGAAACAGAAGACGCCCCGAGTCTGGAATCGGGTGGGCAGAGGGTGGAGTCTGAACAGTCTGTGGCTCGTTAGGTGCCTCAGCTTTGTGCCGAACGAGAGCCGCCAGCTCGTTGGTGCCCCCAGTCCCCTGAGACGTGCACCCCTGCTTGTTCAGCTCAGAAACTAGTGCAGGGCGTTCAGCTGGGAAAGGGGAGCACCCTCAATTCAACCCTTCTGGATGTTTCCCTCTCAAAAGTGCGCTCTGACACGTACCTCACGCGGAGACCCAACTCTGGAAACCGGGAGGTCTTAGCTGCTCTTCATATACACGCCGAGGAGGCACCGGTAACTTTGCTCCCACCCGTGGGAGCGCGTTCCTCCAGTGAGAGCCTGCTGACCGGCCACAGACAGGTTCTAAGCTGGCTCTGCAGGTGGGCCTCGGGGTCCCTGACACTGTGGCCCCCGCAGGTGAGTCTGTGCACAGGGCTCGGGGCTTTCTTTACACTCTTATCAAGCATCTGAGACCCCAAGAGGATGAAGACCCCACTGCCCCATCTGTGCCTGGAGGCTGACATGAAGCAAAAGTCTGCCGAGGGCAGAAGCAGAGAAAGGCCGGCGCAGGTGGGCCCTGCCCCACCCCAACACCTTCTCCGAGGGCTTCCCGAAGCCCCTCTGAGGGCCCCTTCAGACAGGATCAGAGGCTATTTGGGTTTTTTCTCTGTGACTGCGGCCAACCCCTTGCCACTTCGGGCCTCAGCCCCACCCCATCAGGACATTCGAGGCTGGGCCTGGTGGCGCCTCACTGCCTCCCACGTGCAAGTGGCCGTTCTGAGGTTTGGGCGTGGAGGGGGCCCCCGTGGGCCCCAAATGTCATCCAGGAGGTGAGGCTCCAGGTCTGGGACCTGTGAAGAAGGAAGGGAGGGGGTTCAGCAGGACAGACCCGCTGCTCCACCCTGCGCCCTCTTTATCACCAAGGGCCCTGACACCCGGATGGAGCAGCACCCAGAGGGGCAGGGTCCCGTCATATCTTGGGGGTGCATGGGGGCTGATCAGGACCCAGGCCTCCTCACATTGCCCCCTTCCCCTGGACCTGCTGTGGTTTGTAGATGGCACAGGAGTCTTAAGTACCTGGGTCAGGGCTGAGAAACAAATCCTCCCTGGGAGGGTCACCGAGATGAATGCAAGTCTGGAGCACCAGATGAATGCAAGTCTGCAAATGCTGGCCCCTAACCTTCTTCCTCTGCATGACTACAGAGCTCAGCCTGGAGCCAGCCATCAGCCGACAGGTGACAGGGGCAGGGCCTAGATTGAGGAAGGGACAGACATTCCAGAAACTGGAATGGAAACAAGTCTGGAGTGTCCATGAGGGAGTAAATGCTCAAGAAATGGTAACTGGTGCGACGGTCATCATTGCTGCTGCTGGGTATTTTATCTTTCTTCGGCATTGTAGAGAATCACTTTATTTTTTAATTTATTTTCATTATCTTTAAATTTTTTTTCTATTAGTTTTTACTGGACTATAGATGCTTCCCCAGGTGGCGCAGTGGTGAAGACTCTGCCTGCCAATGCAGGAGATGCAGGAGACTTGGGTTCGATCCCTGAGTCAAGAAGATAACCTGGAGGAGGAAATGGCAACCTACTCCAGCATCTTTGCTGGGAAAATCCCATAGACAGAGGAGCCTGGAGGGCTAGCGTCCGTGTGGTCGCAAAGGGTCGGACACGGCTGAGTGAATGAGCACGCACATAGCTGCTTTCCATTCTCACATTAGTCTCTACAGCCAAGTGGGTCAGCTATGTGCATACGCATGTCCGGTCTTTTTCGGATTTCCTTCCCATTTAGGTCACCACAGAGCTCTGAGTCATTCCCTGTGCTATACAATAGTTTCTCATTGGTTACCTATTTTATCCTTAGGATTGTATATCTGTCAATCTCATTGTTACTACTATTAGCTTTATTGTTTGCCAGGAAATTTCCTGGGAATGCAGAAATGAATGATTCATGGTCCCTGCACTCTGGAAGCTTAGACACCAAGATATACACGTGAATAATCAAAGACAGGAAGTCCTATAGCAGAGAGAAATACAGGGCAATAGTGATTTTCATCACAGCAACAATAACAGTAGCTAGTACTATCGGGAACATGCTATCTTACGGCCCCTATTCGAGGAGTTGTGGAGAAGGAAACGGCAACCCACTCCAGGACTATTGCCTGGAAAATCCCATGGACAGAGGAGCCTGGTAGACTACAGTCCACGGGGTTGTAAAGAGTCGGACATGACTGAGTGACTTCACCATGCGAGGAGTTGTACCTGGATTTGGCTTCATGCTGGCAATAACTCTGTGGAGCAAGTAATATCGTCACCTTTGCTTACAGGTGAGGAAATCGAGGCTCAGAGGTGGAGTAACTGGTCCAGGGCCCACAGCCAGCAGGAGGTGGAGTCAGGGCTTGAACCTGGGCAGTCAAATTCCTTCTCCACTGAGACAAAGGTCACCTCCGTTGGGGAGGTGGAAAGGGAGTCAGAGAGGGCTTCTGAGAAGAGGTGACCTTGATTTATTTACACGTGCACATCTCAGTAACCCCGCTTCCCCCCCAGAAGCAGGGACACAGGCGAGCTGACCCACATCTTGTCCCCAGTGCCCAGTGCAGGCCCTGGGGCAGGTCAAGGGGACTCGGTGACTTTGATGAAAGAATGTGTAAGGGGCGTTCACTCTGGCCCCAGTCGTGGCCTCACCAAGGGCCTTGTTGCCAGACTTCCTTGCCCACGAGGACAGCCCGCTGCAAGCCTTGCTCTGGAGCACCGGGAGCCAGCCCCACAGCAGGGCTAGCTCCTCCGGGATCAAGCAGAGGGTGGAGCAGAAACGGGGCTGTGCTGGGAGAAACCGCTTCCCCCAGGCTGATGTTCACAACAGGAGGGTTTGGCTTGTGAAGTGAGGACCCAGCTGCCACCCCAGCTGGCTCCAGTCCCCACAGCCTTCAGCCAAGCCCACCTTCCACAGACCCTCAGATCAGCCCTACCCCCCACCCC
>SJYR01000754.1:421017-439517 GCA_006410655.1 Kobus ellipsiprymnus
CCTCAGCTCAGCCCTCCCCCCCACCCCCACCACCATTATCACTGGCCGTTTCCTCTCCCTGTGAATCTCCATGAATCTCCGTGAATCTCTGTGAATCTCTGCAAATGCTGGCCCCTAACCTTCTTCCTCTGCGTGACTACAGAGCTCACCCTGGTGCCAGCCATCAGCTCACAGGTGACAGGGCCAGGGCCTAGACTGAGGAGGGGACAGATATTTCAGAAATTGTGTGTTGAGGGGTGGCAGAACACTGGGGCCACGTGGCTTGGAGAAAGGACCCCAAGTGCTTCTGATGCACCCCGCTCAGCTGGAAATCCAACTTTAAAAACTGTGACAGTCTACTGTTATTGTTCGGTTGCTAAGCCATCTCCAATTCTTTGCAACCTCATGAGCTGCAGCACTCCAGGCTTCCCTGTTCTTCCCCATCTCCCAGAGCCTGCTCAAACTCATGTTCACTGAGTGAGTGATGCTATCCGACCATCTCATCCTCTGTCATCCCCTTCTCCTCCCTCCTTCAATCTTTCCCAGCATCAGGGTCTTTTCAAGTGAGTCAGCCTTCCCATCAGGTGGCCGAAGTATTGGAGCTTCAGCTTCAGCATCAGTCCTTCCAATGAATATTCAGGATTGATTTCCTTTAGGATGGACTGGTTGGATTTCCTTGCAGTCCAAGGGACTCTCAAGAGTCTTCTCCAACACCACGGAGATGCTCAGAGGATGCAAACAAAACCTTGTGCACACCAGGGCCCAGGGCAAGGAGCAGTGACCTCCACAAGAGACTGAGCCAGACCTGCCTTTGAGTGTTTGAGTGTCTCCTGAGGAGGCGTGGAGAACTTCCACAGGACTGGGGGAAACAGACTCTTGGAGGGCACAAACAAAACCTGGTGTGTACCAGGACCCAGGAGACAGGAGCAGTGACCCCACACAAGACTGAGGCAGGTTTACCTATGAGTGACCTGGATCTCTGGTGGAAGCTTGGGTTACCAGTGGCCTGCTGTGGGGTCAGGGGCACTGGCTACAACAGTCCTGGAAGGCACTGTGTGCTGATGTAAGTCCTTTTGAAGGAGGTCGCTATTACCCCATTACCCCTCATGGCAGGAGAGGGAGCACAGCCCTGCCCATCAGCAGAAAATTGGATTAAAGTCTACTGAGCACAGCCCCGCCCATCAGAACAAGACCCAATTTTCCCCACAGCCAGTCCCTCCCATCAGGAAGCTTCCACGTGCCTCTTATCCTCATCTATCAGAGGGCAGACAGAATGAAAACCAGTCTGTACATGACTACTAGGCAAACCATACCTTTGACTATACTGATCATTGTTGGCAAAGTGATGTCTCTGCTCGTCAGTACGCCATCCAGGCTTGCCATGGCTTTCCTTCCAAGAACGGTCTATGGTGAACTGGAACGTGTGTTTCTAAATGGAGGTTGGCCCACAGATACACTTAATTTTACTTTTAAAAAGCCCTCATATCTATTTAAAGCGATCTGAGGGCATTTTTATCCTGGCAACAGGTTCCCCTTGAAGAAACTTCGAGGAGAGCTGCAGAGGGAGGAGGGGGGCAAGGCCAGCCTTGAGAACACACGCCTGCTTCTAGAACATCCAACAGGGAGGCATCCCGGCTGCAGACGCAGAGTAACTCTGAATGCTGGTCATGATGGCCGTGGACTCTGGAGGGAGGAAGGCCTTCCCAGATGGGCCTTTGGAACAGCCGGCCCACTTTCTGGAAGAAAAGGCAACTGGACTGTCCCAGTTGGCAGGGCATACGCAGTCATCTGAGACACCAGGACACAGATAGCTGCCCCCACGTGAAGAGCCTCAGGTAACACAAGACTGCTGGGATGGAGTTTCTCTGTTGCTAGAAACAGCCCTGAGACAGGGCGGGCCTGCCCTGTTACCCAGAGACACCGGGGGTGGGGGCAGGAGCTACGGCACAGCCTCCTCCTTTGTGCCTGAGACCGGCCTCAGGGTGACTGCCTCCGGGGGACCCCAGGCAGCCACACCCGCGGTTTGCAGGATCCAGTTTCTGAAGCCTAGACACACAGACACTCAACCTGCTCTCCAGGCCTGCAGCTGCCCCGTCCGCTCTCCTGCTCATACGGGCTGCACTGGAGTCTCACCCTCCCTTCTCCTCCTGGCCCCAGGGCCTTTGCTCCTATTCTTCCTTCTGTGCCCACCCCCTTTCCTTGCTAGGGGAATCCTCACTCAGCCTCTAAGCCCCGGGACAGCTGGCCTATGACCCCCACCCTTCTGAACCCACACTGGCTGCCCTAGCTGCCCACCTGCCCAGCCCACCTCGACCCTCCTCCAGCCCATCACTCCTGCGTGTGTTTTCCTCCATGGATGGTGGGCTCCCTGGGGGCAGCCACCTGCTCATGCCTCTCAGAGACACCAGGGGTCTGGGAGGCAGTGCGTGCTGGGAGATGTCAATTTCGACTTTGAATTCTAGACCTGCGTTCCGTTATGTGATTGCCACCAGCCGCTTGTGCTTCTGAGCACTTAAAATACAGCTAGTGCAAAGCAGTGGAAACTATTTCCTCATTAAGCACCACTTTATTGCTTTGGTAGGATTGTATTTTGCTGAAATTTTAATATCCTAATTGAGTTTTTTTTTTTAATAGAAAAAGGTTTAGAAAGCTTAGGGAAAGAAAGAATAAAATCTCTTAAGAATATTTGTTTATATTGATTGCAAGTTGAAGTGATCATATTTTAGATATATTGTGGTAAATAAAATACATTATTAAAATAATCTTTCCTCTTTCTTTTTACTTTTTCAATGTGGCCAGAAAATTAGAAGTAACATAGTAAGCTTGTATTATATTTTTGTTGGACCACAATGTTCTTGACTTTGTGCGTGTTAGTCACTCGGTCGTGTCCAACTCTTTGCAACCCTATGGACTGTAGCCCACCAGGGTCCTCTCTCCAGGCAAGAATACTGGACTAGTATCCCTTCTTCAGGGGATCAGGGGATCTTTCTGACCCAGGGATTGAATCTGGCTCTCCTGCATTGCAGGCAGGTTCTTTACCATCTGAGCCACCAGAGAAGGAGTTCTAGACTTTAACGGGGGGAAAGCTGCCCACGTAGAAGATGAAAGAGGCATGGTACAGAGCAGCCTTCCTGACCAGGATCTGGCATTTAAACGACTGGAAACTGCCTGTGAAATACCAACATGATAAGTTTTGCCAAAAGGCTAATGAGACCCTGGGCCACGTTAAAGGAAGCAGAGTGTCTGTAATGAAGGAGGTGAAAGTCAGCCCTGTGGCTGTCCCCGGAGGGGGAATTTCTGTGCTGGGTCCTGCGTCTTGGAGGGGCACTGACCACCTGGAACAGGTTCAGGAGACCCACCCAGACAGGGACTGAGACACCAGGTACCTGACTATGCAAGGTTGTCCCCAGGTAGAGGGAGTGACTCTATTCTGGGGAGGTGGGTGCCAATAGGTCTTTCTCCCGGGAAAGCAGCTTCCTTTACCAACCAGGAAGATCCCCATCAGCAGAGGTGTTCAAGCAAGGCTGGGTGACCACTGGAATAATGTTAAGGGGACTTGAGCACGGGCTGGGTCCCTAGATCTCAGAGTCCTTAGGGGTTTTTGGACAGAGCTTCTCCGGGGCCCAGCACAGCTATGCCTGTGTGTATGTGTGTGTGTGTGTGTGTATGGTTGTGGATGGTCCTGGGCTTTTGATGTTGTTGGAGTCAATCAGCTGGGGCCCATTCTAGAGACAGCCTTGGGTTATTTGCCACCAGGCCAGGTAAGTTAGTTCAGGACAGACAGTGTGAACACTCAGCCCACAGTCTCTAAGTCGAGGATGCTGCTAATGCAGGCTTCCCAAAGCAGCTCAGTTCCCGAGCCAGACAGAAGGACAAAGAGACCAAGAAATTCAGAGTCCAACCCCAGAGAGCCTACAGAGGGCATCACTGGGTTAAACAATAGGATATTTGTTCATGCACAAGACGTGTCTGGATGGAACTCTTTTTATGGCTATTTTCAAATACAGACCCAAGGGGAGTCTACAGCCATACCAGCCTGAGTGCGCTTGATCGTGTCTGATCTTGGAAGCTAAGCAGGGTCAGGCCCGGTTAGTACTTAGACGGGAGACTGAAGGGGAGAGGTTGGTGCCACAGACCTCACATGCTGTCACCTAGATGCGTCTGTGAACCAGCCGCGTGCCCTGATAGAGCTGCGTCTGGGGGCAGTTTAGGGGAGCTGGGCTCCACTTAGAGAAGCCAGGCTCTCGTCTGGTCCTGAGACAGTTTAAACAATAGTGAGGAAGTGAGGCACGGCATCCCTGCCACGGCCAGCGCCTTGCTGTGTGGGGGCTGGGGCATGTCACTCTCTGGGTCTCACCTGCCTCAGCTGGAATTGGGGGCCCTGACCTAGATGTTTTCCAGGCCTCAGATCCTGGAGCTGAATTCACCACCTGCCCCCAAACCTGCTCTGTCCCCCAGATCCCCAGCTCAGTCCATGTACTGCTGTTCCCCCGGGCACCCAGAGCAGAAACCTGGGTGTTCTGGACTGCTCCCCCTCTATCACCTCCAGTCTCTCCAGCCGTGGGCCCTGCGCCTTCTCCCTCCGGAGTGTCTTCTGCTATGGCCATCTTAATCCCAGCCCCACCATCATCATCATCCCTGCTGCCTAGGGCACCAGTCCCAGCCATCGACAAAACAAAAAGACAACCTACTGAATGGGAGAAAATATTTGCAAATGATATAACTGATAAGGGACTAATATCCAACATATATAAACAGCTCATCCAAGTCAACATCAAAACAAATTCTCAAATGGGCAGGAGACCTGAATAGACATCTTTCCAAAGACGGTATATAGAGGGCCAACTGGCGCGTGTAGCTGCTCAACGGTGTTAATCATCAGAGAAGTGCTAAGCAAAACCACACTGAGACATCACTTTACATACGTCAGAAAGATCATCATCAAAAAAACAACAGCACGCAAATAACAAATGTTGGTGAGGATGTGAAGAAAAGGGAACCCTTGAACACTGTTGGTAAGAAAGTATATTGGGGCAGGATGGAGGTTTCACACGCCAAAAAGAACTACCATATGACCCAACAATTCCATTCTTTGATATGTATTCCCCCAACCCCAAAACTCCAACAGGAAAAGATACATACACTCCAGTGTTCATAGCAGCATTATTTATAATTGCCTAGATTCGGAAGCAACTGAAGTGTCCATCAACAGATGAATGGGTAAAGAAGACGTGGGATGTATGTTTCTCAGTCATGAAAAGGAACGAAAGTTTGCCATTTATAGTCACGTGGATGGACTTGGAGGGCATTATGCTAAGTGAAATGAGTCAGACAGGGAAAGACACATACTGGATGATATCACTTATGTGTAGAGTCTGAAAACTACAATAAGCTAAAGAATGTAACCACAAATAAGCAGACACAGATGTAGAGAGCAAACTGGTGGTCACCAATGGGGAGAAGGGGGGGGGAGTGGCAGGATTGGGGTGTGGGTTAAGAGGCACAAACTGCTACGCATAAAATAAGTAAGCTAGAAGGATATATTGTACAGCACAGGGAGCAGAGCCAATATTTCGTAATAACTATAAGTGGAGTATCACGCTTGTGCTCACTCGCTAACCTTGAAAACTTGTGAATCACCCCACTGCACGCCTATCGCTAACGCGGTGTTGAAAAGTAACTATATCTCAGTGAAAGCACAGGAAAATTAAAAGCAGCTTTTGAGAGCTGGGAGGGCAAGTGGAAGGCACATGGTAAGGACAGGAGAGGGTCTGGGAGCCTCCCGCCACTCGGGGCCAGCTCGCAGGTCAGCGGCAGCCGCGTCTTTTCCAAGGCTTCCTCCAACATCTGTCTGGCCGGTGGCTCCCTTGGGGGCATCTCTGCAGTGTCCCCACCGCTCTCACACCCCTGTGGGACCATGTCGGCTGCTGAGAGCCAAGCAGGCTCCCCATGCCCTCTGGCCCCCAGGGCCAAACTACCTTCTGCAAAGGATACATTCCTTTAAGGCATTAAGGGATACATTCCTTTAATCCCCCCGCCCCATCCTTTCCAGGGCTGCCTGCTGCCACTCAGGCCTGGGTGCCAGGTCCTCTCAGAGGACTTGCTGCAGAGGATTTTTCGGGCCCCCCCTTTTCTTATCTTCCATGTGGCTTCTATTAGGGGGCCCCCACCTGTCTCTCTATATGGGCCAAACATGCATGCCGGGCCCTCTGTCCATTAGGGGTGGGAGGGGCAGCATCGGGCAGGGCAGGCAAGGGCTGTGTCTTGCTGCCAGCTTGCCCTCTTCCCACGCTCCCAAGGGAGCGCCTCCAGAATTGGGGGTCAGCCAGCCGCATTTCCGTGGGCTGACACCTGGCCTGGGACAGTGGCAGTGAGCCCCTGCCGTTGCCGGAACTACTCCTTGCGGGAGGCGGTCGGGCTCCCCGTCAGGCTGGGCTCAGCACCAGGAAGGAGGGGTTTGGCTCCGGATGTGGTGCCCAGTGGGAGAGGCAAAGTGGGGACCACCTAGCTCCGCCGAGGTGGGGAGGAGGGGTTGAGGCCCAGCTGGCGTCCAGACTGGTACCTGCTGTGCCCAGCACCTGCAGGGCAGCTTCACTGCCCCGGGAATCCTAACCTCCCTCCTCTTCCTGTGAACGTGATCCATCCAGGTGGCCGATCAGGCATCCAGTCCACCTTCTCTGAGCCCCACTTCCTCCAGCCACTGGTGGCGGCATGGCCCCTTCCTCAAGGGGCTCACGGTCCCTGACAGCATGCGGCTCGTGTCACATGATTAAAATAATAACACGACGGCAACGGTGGATTACATGCTGACCACGTGTGAGGCGTGACACCGCCCCCTGCTCTGACTCATTCAGTCCCCACCGTGGTCCTACAGCATTGGCGGGGGTTTAGGCAACTCATTGGAAAAGCCCCTGATGCTGGAAAAGATTCAGGGTAGGAGGAGAGGGGGGCGACAGAGGAGGAGATGGTTGAGTGGCATCACCGACTCGATGGACATGAGTCTGAGCAAACTTGGGGAGATGGTGAAAGACAGGGAAGCCCGGCGTGCTGTAGTCCATGGGGTCACAGTCGGAGAGAACTGATCAAGCGAACAGCAACAGTGAGTGAGGAGACATGGATCAGCCAAATTACCCAAGGTCACCAGCCAAGAAGCACTCGGGGCAGAACTGGAATCCAGGCAGCGTGCATCATTGCAAAGCCAGCCAGGGTGGACTGGCTCAACAGTCCATAAAGCACTTCAGGGCATATTTATCGGTCTCTCCATTCTCTCCACAGATCTGTATGAATCTCAGGTAACCCATACTTCTAGGGAAAGGGGGCCATTCTCCTATGTTCTAATTCTTTAAAGATGATTAATGCATACACAGGATAAAAGGGGATAGCAGGAACGTGTGTCTCCCCTGATAAATCCCTCCATCTCTGCTCCCCAGGGGCATCAGTGTTACAGTTCCTTGTGGACCTCCCCAGAGATGGTTTACCCTTATATTCTTATGTGTTTATATTCTGTGTGAAGTGAAAGTGAAGTCGCTCAGTCATGTCGGACTCTTTGCGACCCCATGGACTGTAGCCCACCAGGCTCCTGCATCCATGGGATTTTCCAGGCAAGAGTACTGCAGTGGGTTGCCGTTTCCTTCACTATACTCTGTATAATTCTCCTTAAAAAAAAAAAAAATCACTCGATTTCCCCGGTGGTCCAGTAGTTAAGAGGAAATGGTTTCGATCCCTGGTCCGGGAAGATTCTATATGCCAGAGCAACTAAGCTTGTACCACAACTACCGAAGCCTGAGTGCTCTAGAGCCTGAATGTCACGAGTACTGAGCCCTCGATCTGACGTGCTCGGCAACGAGAGAAGCCTCCGCTCACTGCAACTAGAGAAAGCCTGCGAGCAGCAACCGACCCAAAGGAAAAAGAACAAGACCCAGGCCGGGGAACCCGATGCACACTGAGGAGCCCTGCTGGCCCCTCTTCCCCTCGGGCACGCCTCTGTGGCCTCGCGTACCCGTGCTCCTCTCTCAAGCCGGAGACTCCCTGATGATGCTGGCGTTTGCCTCTGGACAAGTTCAGGTCTCTCTTGGGCCCCCTTTCGGATGTGGTGCATTGTTTGAAATCTTTCCGTCTGTGGTGCGAGTTGTTCTCTGCTGTGTGTGCGTGCGTTTTCCTTCTGGTCATTCTGAAGCCCCGTTGTCAGCCAGCAGAGAGGCACATAGGCGCTGTCAGCCCCGAACAGGCTCAGAGAGGGGCAGTGACCTGCCTGCGGTGGCCCAGCCTGGGAGGTGTGAGCCAGGACCTAGCTCAGATGTGCGGCCCCAGGCTCCAGCCAGCACCCTCTCTGTAAGGCTATTTATGGAGACAGCAGCAAGACCTGCCTGCCAGGAGTGGGGTGAGGGGAGTTCAGCCATCGTGGCAGGATCCGGAGGCACATGGGGGTGTTCTGTCTTGGAAGGGTTGGGCTGACGCCTGAGTGAATAGGTCAGCGAGGGGTCTGGGGGAGGTTTGTGAGTCATGTTGGAGACTGTGGGAGGCAGTGGGAAGCAGCTGCAGGTGATGGGGTGAGAGAGAATGAAGCGTGGCCCTGCCGGGCACTGGGGAGGAGGGCAGAGGTGAGATGCTTAGGGAATCCAGGGAGCTGGCGGGGGGTGGGGGTGAGAGGGGAGGCCCAGCGATGCCCTGGGAGAGGATGAGAGGGAGTGGAGAGGTAGGGTGAGATTGTTCTAGGGGATGGAAAATTCGAGGCAGGAGGAGCATCTCCAAAAGAGATGCGGTGGGGATTTTCCTGTCATCAAGGGGTTAAGACAATGTGCTTCCGCTGCAGGGGGCGCAGATTCAAATCCTGGCCGGGAACGAAGATCCCACAAGCCATGTGGCACAGCCAAAAATAAAAAGAGAGAGATGGGGGTGGGCTGAGCGAGGGCCGCCTCCTGCAGGGAGACAGGTGGGGAGAGGACCTGGGTGATAACCAGCGGCCAGGAGAAGAGCACGCCTCTTGGGAGGTGGGAAACGCGCACGTGTTCCCAGCAGCCCCACCCGGCAACCTGTTCATCGGGAGCTGGCTGGGCACCTGGCTGCCCGGGACCGGGCACCCGGCAGCCGCAAGGACAGGGGTTTTCAGTCTCCCGCTCTCAGGGAGGGGTGCCTTTCCCCGTGGTCTGTGCTGCCCCTCAGTGGGCACTGCCCGCCCCGCCCCCTGTCGCGTTGCCCCAGCCCACAAAGGTGGTCCGGCCACAGCCACCCTTCTCCTCACCAGCAGGCCGCCCTTGGCCTTGGTGGCCAGTGAGTCTGCAGAACTCTGTCCTGGCCCTTCTTCTTCCCGCACCCCGAAGGCCTCCTAAGCCCAACTCCCTGACCACAGGGAGGGGGCGGCGGTGGCGAAGGCCCCAGCCCAGTCACCATCTTTCATACACGTGCGTCTTTTGCAAAATGCTTGCCAGTCGGAGGCATCATGGCTCTTCCTGTTTCACAGGGGCAGAGATAAGCTCACAGAGGGCAGGGGACACACTTCAGCCCTGCTGGGCCCAGTGTCCTGCCCCCCCAGTGCCCCCACCCCTACAAGGGAGGCCGGAGCCATGAGGAGGCCAAGGACGCCGGGCCCAGCTGCCCAGACACCGCCCTGCTTCCCTTCCTGGAGGCTTGGGCCCTTGGACTCCAGAGGGGTACGCCTGTGAGGGGAGGAAGGCCCAACTCTCATCTGTTCCCACACAGCCTGGGCCCAGCTGCTAACAGGCTACTTCCTGCCCAGACCCCTGCCCAGCCTTGCCCACCCAGTAGAGCCCATCTGCCTCACCAGCCTCATCTGGAATCTCTTCCCTCCGGTCCATTCTAAGAGCCCCTCATCGAGTCCCAGGCACACTCCACGCTCTCCTGCCCATGTGTTTTTGCTGTAGAATGCCCTGCTTGAATCTCCCTGCCTCCCTTCCTCCCCACTCCTCCTCCCTTCCAGGCTCTGCCCAAACCCCTTCTCCAAGCAGCCTTCCCTGATCGGTCCCCTTTCAGGGGTGAAGAGCACAGAGGGAAGAGCAGCTTGTAGGGAAAAGGGCACTGGCTGTGGGCTCAGTGTTCACACCTCTGTTCTGTTTTTGCCTCACTGTGTGGCTTTGCCGGATCTTAGTTCCCGGGCCAGGAATTGAACCTGGGCCCTCAGCAGTGAGAGTGCAGGGTCCTAAGCACTGGACCTCCAGGAAAGTCCTCCATAAGTCCTTTGTGGATGGAGGTGGACTAAAGAGATGAGAAAAGGAAGGAAGACCAGCTTGGTGTTTAGATCTGTAAGACGCATGGTTCCCATCCACTCAGAGCCCCAGGGGTCATCTTGGAGGGTGTCCCAGGCTGAGGGGCCCCTTTGTCCCATCGTGGGTGGGGGCAGGGCAGGTAGAGGCCCCTGGCCTCTCCCCAGGGCTGGGGCTGGGGCATGGAAGTCAGGTCAGTGCCCTGCAGCTGGCGCCCTAGGAGTGGGCTGGGAGCGAAGGCTGAAGCTCCGAGTCACCTCACTCAGAAGTCCTCCCCATCCCAGGGCCGTCCAGCGGAAATCCACTAACCTGGACAGTCCCTGGCCCTCCGCGGGCGCCTCGCTACACTGAGGCCGTCCGGTTAGCAGCTCAGCCCCAGGGCTGCGTGCTCCCCTTTTTGGGGCGGGCCTTGGTGACATTGTGAAGAGTTGGCCCCTCTTCCGTGGCAGAACTGAGGCAGCATTTCAGGAGCAGGCGGGTCTGGAGACCTAGCAACCTGGTCCTGGCAGGACCCTAACCCGCTGTGTGGCTCAGGCAAGTCCCTTAGTGTCTCTGGGCTCCAGTCCCTTCATCTGTGAAAAGGGGATAATTAACCCTGCTTCATGACATCAGAGGGGGGCTGCCGAGGAAGGGCTCTGCGCCTGGCCCTGGAAAGGGGCACCTCCATCCTCGGTCTCCTGTTGGATGCTGCGTCCTGAAGGAGGCCTGGGGCACCATCCCAGCCCCTCCCCATCCTCTACGGACCTCTGCTGAGTCTCTGTCGGTCTCTCTGCCCTGAACACACTGAGAGCGGGACCTGGGACAGCCCTGCCGGCCTCTCAAGTCCCATCTGTCCAGAATAGCTCCAGCTCCCAATATCTCACAGGCAAAGCCTCTGCGCTGATGGCCTGAAGTCTTCTGATAAATGCTCTGTGGAAATCATTCTCGTGGACTTCTTCAAGTGGGACTTGGATGGACTCTCTGATCCCAACACCCACCTCCCTTGGAGCTGGACTCAGCCGTGTTGCCTCTGGACTTAGTCAGGACCTACTGTGTCCAGCCTCCGTGTTGGGCAGAAGGGAACTGGCTCCACACCATGTGAGCCTGGTTTGGAGGTAAATAGATGACTTTGCACACACAGGGACAAGCGTTTTCCAGCACTTGTCTGGAAAGTACTGTACAGAGTATCAGTACAACTGACACTCTGCTCACCTTTCCCAAGTGTTGCTGAGTTCAGGGCAGCTCTCGGTGGTTCGGGATTTTCTCCATCACTGGATGCTAAAAGGTCAATTGACTCAGGTGACTGAAAGGTCAGGTGACTCCCCAGATGTGCATGCACGTGAAGTGACACTCTCCTTCTGGAAAAGGTTGGAGGCTATGATGTAATGATTTCCCCACTTCACAGGTGGGAAGAGAGAGGCACAGAGAGGCCGTTACTTGTCTCAAGCCCCAGTGACAGAGTCCATTTCAGAACCCACGGAAGCGGGGAGCCGCTTCTTACATCTGGGTCTTGGGTCCTGGGTGAGATGCTCTTGGAAGATCCCGGTGCAACCGCAGGGACCAGAGGCAACGGTCAGGATGGAGGCAGGCCTGAGGGTCGGTGGGGAACAGGTTCTGCCCGTGGCCCAGCAACCTTCCCTGCCTCCTTCTCTCCTTTTGTCAGTGGCCTGGACCACGTGACTTACTGGTGCTGTGTGTTCACAGCCTTCCACAGCCTTCACCACTCTGCTCTCCCTGCCCCGACACGGTCCTTCATGCTGCCAGTCAAACAGCCCATCTTCCCCTATTTTAAGAATATGGGCAGTGAAGGAGGCAAATTTGATGCCTCTGACTCTTGTGCCAGTTTACGTCAGGAAGCCTGGCCTTCCTACCCAGCACTGCCCAGCCGCCGTCTACAGGCCATTTCAACATCCTCTTCCTCCCTTGGCTTGCCCCCCACAAAACTGCACCCCCAGTTTTCAAAGCTTGTAGAAATGAAGTCTGCTCTGTGAAACAACAGCCACCCAATCACAGTGCTTGCCGGACGTCTTCCCCATTGGGTTCAGACCTGGCAAGGACTTCTGGTGCCCACGGTGCCCTGCAGCCTGGCAGCCCCTTTCCACTTCCAACAGCTTGTAACAGCCGCCTCCATCACCTAAGTCCATCTGGAGGCTTGTGGTCCAGCCAGAGGTCAGACCATTCTGTAGCTCAGGTGACCTTCACCCACTTTTAAAGGATGAGATCACTCATGGCTGGGAGAAGAATACAGTAACTTATTAAAGTTTACTTGTTCCCCTTTTGATGTTAAAAAGAGAAAAGAGAGTGCAGGTCTGAGCCTCAGGAAGGCCTGACCGATCAATATCAACCCTTATAAAAAGAGACAGCGAGGGACTTCCTGGTAGTCCAGTGGCCAAGACTCTGGGCTCCCAATACAGGGGTCCTAGGACCAGTCCCTGGTCAGGGAACTAGATCCCACACACTGCAACAAAAGATCGAAGATTCCGAGTACCGCAACTAAGATGCTACACAGACAAACAAATACATATATTTTTATTATTATTTTAAAAAGAGATCCAGGGGTTGGAGGAGTCAGGGGAAGTCCTAAGGGTGTGGGGGCAAGGAAGAGGAAGGCTGATGAATCCCAGGGTGGGGGAGGCGTGGGCAGTGATCTTTAGATCCCTGTCCTGGACAGCAGATAACATTACCTGAGGCTCAGGAAGTAGCCACCTGTGCCCTTTCCAGACCAGAGTCCCATTCCTTCGAGTAGAGGGCAAGTTACTGAGTCCCTGCTCACTCTGCTAGCCACACAACAGGCCTGTGAATCGAGTGACAAGGTGTTAAGGCAAGGAATAACCAGCAGATCGAGAAGATGGAAGCCTAGCGTCTCAAAATAACCATCTTACCGGGGTCTCATCGGTCCAGTGTCTTTTATAGAACACAGAGGAGGAACAGGAGAGGAAGTGAAATAAAAAGGCCATTAATCTTGCAAATAACTCTGTTATGGCCAGTCTCAGAGAGGGGATGAGCTAATTTCTTCTTTCTTGCAATCATTCATGGGTAGACAGGGTCAGGATGACTTCCTGAACAAACGCACTTTGGTTCAACATTCAGGCAGAGGGGCAGGGCTCCCCAAGGCAGGCCGTTATGTATAGACACCATCCTTTTAATGAACAAAAGCCACGGGAAGAAAAGGTTAAAGAAATACAGATCAACAAGGAGTCAGATTTGGTCCTTCCCTGTAACAGACACACTGCTTAAAGCCGTCTTCAAGGCTCAGAAACCACTTCCCCGCCTCTGTCTTCTGTTCGTTTTCAGGGTGTCCCTGTCCTCACCTCCCAGCTCACCCCTCCTCTTGTACGCAACGTTGGCCTTCCCTCCTGCTCCTTCCTTCTCCCCCTCCTTTTTCTCTTCCTTTTTTCCTCCTCCTTATCTTTCCCTTCTTGATCAGTTAGGGAGCCCCTGGAGAGTTTCCTTATTTTCTCTTTTGTCCTCCTGCTTGGGACATTCACTGCTTCAGCTACCAGCCCTCTGCAGAATCTCTCAAAAAGGCACCGCTCTACCCTCAGTGAGCCTGTGATCTCTGGCGAGTCTAAAACCCCCATCCAAACACTGATGCTGAACAGAGCTCACCATTCACGGCTGAAGATAGACCCCCCCCCGCCCCATCTCAAGTCCCCTGAACCAGACCAGAAAGGGATAACTGTCTCCTGTCTTTTTCCTTTTGACATGATCTCATGTTTTCTTGCAGAGAAGTTGCAAGAATTGGGCCCCCAAAAATTCTCATGTCCCCGTAACTCCGGTTCTGGGATCAGTAACATTTGGCATGTTTGGCTTCTCTCTCTAGATAATAGACATAGACAAATAGATGTGGTTACAAGCTATAGAAAGATAGTGATTTTTTTTTTGTAACTGCTAGAAATTGGGTTGCAGATACCATGCCTCTTCGACCCTAAATATCTCAGTGTATTCCCCAAGAACAGACTTTTATGAATCCACAGTACAGTTTTCAAAATTGCCAGTGTAACATCAGTGCAGCTCTGTGAGTTCATTCATGGCTTACATGCACACTTTGCCAGTCGTCCCCACAACGTCATTTAGGGCTGTTTTCCCTCCAGGCCAGGATCAAATCCAGAGCTGTGTGTTGCTCAGATGCCACACCTCTGGTGTCCTTTAATCTGTCCGACTCTTTGAGTCCCCATGGAGTCCATGGAATTCTCCAGGCCAGAATACTGAAGTGGGTAGCCTTTCCCTTCTCCAGGGGATCTTCCCAAGCCAGGGATCGAACCCAGGTCTCCTGCATTGCAGGCAGATTCTTTACCAGCTGAGCCACCAGGGAAGCCCAACAATATAGGAGTGGGGAGCCCATCCCTTCTCCAGTGGATCTTCCCAACCCAGGGATCGAGCACAGAAGGCTACAGGGGTGATGTGTGATAGTACCTCATTGCTGCTGTAACTTAGCAAGCTCAGTGGCTTACAAAAGCACAATTCTATTATTGGGTTGGCAAAAAAGTCCATTCGGGTTTTTCCATAAGATGATATGGAATATTTTAGTTTGGAAGTTTGAAAGTCCACAAGGGGTTTCACCGGGATAAAATCAAAGGGTTAGCAGACTCTGTTCCTTTTAGAGGTTCTAGAGGACAGTTGGTTTCTTTGCCTTTTAGAGCCGCGCAGTCTGTGNAAAGTTCATTCGGGTTTTTCCATAAGATGATATGGAATATTTTAGTTTGGAAGTTTGAAAGTCCACAAGGGGTTTCACCGGGATAAAATCAAAGGGTTAGCAGACTCTGTTCCTTTTAGAGGTTCTAGAGGACAGTTGGTTTCTTTGCCTTTTAGAGCCGCGCAGTCTGTGGCTCATGACCCCTTCCTCCATATTTAAGGTCAGCATCGCAAGATCTTTAAATCTCTCCCTGACTCTTCCTCCACCCTCTCCTGTCTTTTAAGGACCCTTGTGATTACAATGGATCCACCCAGATAACCCAGAATGATCTCCCTGTTTTAAGATCCTTCTTCTAATCACATCTGCAAAGACCTTTTTGACATGTAAGACAACATATTCACAGGTTCTGAGTACTGGGATGTGGACTAGCCACCATTCCATCATTTTTTGAACACTTGCTTGCTTGCTGGCATAAGATGTCCTGGGCTCAGGCTTCCAGGATTCCCTGAGAAGCACTGCTCTCCCCCGATTCCTATAGAGAAGCTTCCGCTCCCTAAATTCTGAAGCCCCATGCCCTCCAGCCAGCCCCTCTGGAGTCCTCCAACCTGAAAGATACACTTTCCCGTCTGCTTCCTGCCTTAGCCTGGTTTCTGGTTTACAACTCAGCTCCTTCATTTGTAAAATGGGACTGATGATATCTCACTGGGCAGTTGTGAAAATAAAATAGATGACCCAGGAAAAGAGCTTGACCCAGTGCCAGATAGAAGGCAAACACCTGCAAAGGCGTCTTATCAGTCCTCTCCTAACTGTGTCCCATCCCTTCTTCTGAGGTCCTCAGGTGCACGTTCTCTATAATATTTCTTTCCTTGCCTCCTCCTTCCCATTTCCGTTTCTCTTGTCATCCGCTCCCCATAGTCACACCCATCTTCCAGGCGGTTAATACATTATGTTTTTTAACTTTTAACAAATGTATTTTAAATACAAAATGCGTTTCAGGAGTCCACAGATTTTACATCTTTAAAAAAAGACGTAATTTTTAGGATTCAAAAATTCTGTTCTTCAAAAGAAATGACTCAGTGTTTTCTTCTGTGGTTTCAAACTTTCTACACGCAACTATCTGACTGCTCTATGCTACCCCAGACAGACTGACATGACCGAGCTGCTGTGTGTGTTACTGACTTTCCCAAAAGAAAGTTGAAAAAGGAGTTTACAGTAAATGAAAATCTCTAATACAATATTTAATGCAATATCTAACACAAAAGAATAATTTCTTTCCTCATTTTATTTGCCAGGAGTTAATTTTCTGTAAAAGCAAAAAAAAAAAAAAAAATCGTTTACAAACTGTAACACTGACGGTTCCTTTTTCACTCAAGATGTTTACTACTCAAAATGACAATAATTACATCTTTAAGAGTATAATAAAAGGGGTGGAAAACAGCAATACAATTGACAAAGTGTAGATGTTAAATAAACTAAAGATTTTTAAAGGGTTCTTTTTAAGGAGTAGGAAGGATTAGAAGCTTGGGGAAATCCAGAATTTGAAGAAAAAAAAAAAGGAAAGAGAAAAAGATGTCCTTATCTGCGACCCCTCTGTTTATTAATAGCGTCTTGGGCTGTAGGACTGAGCGCTTGACCATGACCTGTATCGACTACAGTAAGGAGAAGGGATCTTCTGTGCCGTGACCACAGTTCATATCTGCCATGCCCACGGTCACACCCTCCAGCAGAGTTAGAAGCTCGGTTCCGCCTCCGCCCCCGCCTCACCACTACAAGGCGGGCTGGCAGTGTATATGCCTGGTGTAGGGGTGGGGGCCCTCTGGGGGACAGAACAATCCACACAAACTCTCCTACCGTCCAGTTCCGGTCCATTTGCCCTTTCCTTAGCCTCCTTTGAGTCATCTACTGTCTCGAAATAAACGAAAGCATATCCTCGGGATCGTCCAGTTCGCCGGTCGTGAGCCACACTGCCGGCCACTCAGTGGTCACACCGCTGAGTGTGCACGCCGAGGGTTCGCGCTGCTGCCTGCGTGTCTCCTCCCCTTAGACGCTGGAGAGTGACGTCGGCTCCCTCGATGCCGGGATCCTGGTGCACCTGACCTACCTCGAGATCGCCTCTCTGGCCTCAAAAGTTGTTCTCCCCTACATCATTCATGCCGGCCAGGTGCTCCCCAGAACTAAATAAGAGACACATCTTGGCTTGAGGACTGATGGCCTAATCAACCCACTAACTGGACGGTGGGGAAGAGGAAAGGACCAGCAACAACGGCCCCTCCACTCACGCTCTGGCGAAAAGGCGCCACCAATGCATTATTTTAAAAATACACAGCAGAAAAGCATTTCGTTGTTGTTGTCATTCAGTCAGTAGGCTGGGTCTGACTCTCTGTGACCCCGTGGACTGCAGCACACCAGGCTCCTCTGTCCTCTACTATCCCCCAAATTTGCTCAAACTCCTGTCCATCGAGTCAGTGATGCCATCCAACCATCTCATCCTCTGTCGTCCCCTTCTCCTCCTGCCTTCAATCTTCCCCAGCATCAGGGTCTCTTCTAATGAGTCAGCTCTTTGCATCAAGTGACCAAAGTACTGGAGCTTCAAGTTCAGTATCAGTCCGTCCAGTGAATATTAAGGATTGATTTCTTTTAGGATTGACGAGTTTGATCTTCTTGCAGTCCAACGAACACTCAAGAACCTTCTCCAGCACAATTCAAAAACATCAACTCTTCAACACTCAGCCTTCTTTATGGTCCAACTCTCATGTCTGTACATGACTACTGGAAAAACCATAGCTTTGACTATATGGATGCTTGTTGGCAAAGTGATGTCTCTCCTATTCAGTATGTAGTCTAGGTTGGTCATAGCTTTCCTTCCAAAGAACAAGCGTCTTTTAATTTCACTGCTGTAGTCACCCCCTACAATGATTTTGGAGTCCCCCCCACCCCAAAAAAATGAAATCAGTCACTGTAACCACTTTTCCCCCTTCTCTTTGCCATGAAGTGATGGGACTGGATGCCATGATCTTCGTTTTTTGAATGTTGAGTTTTAAGCCAGCTTTTCCACTCTCCTCTTTCACTTGCATCAAGAGGCTCTTTAGTTCTTCGATTTCTGCCATAAGGGTGGTGACATCTGCACAAATCTGAGGTTGTTGATGTTTCTCTTCGCAATCTTGATTCCACCCTGTGATTCATCCGGTCTGGAATTTTCTATGACGTACTCTGCATACCAGTTAAATAAGCAAGGTGTTGAGATACAGACAATTTTGAACTAGTCTGTTGTTCCATGTCTGGTTCTAACTGTGCTTCTTGACCTGCATACAGATTTCTCAGGAAGCAGATAAGACGGTCGGATACTCCCATCTCTTTAAGAGTTTTCCACGGTTTGTTGTGATCCACACAGTCAAAGGCTTTAGCATAGTCAATGAAGCAGAAGTAGATGTTTTTCTGGAATTTTCTTTCTCCCATGCACCCCAACATAGCAGCACTATTTACAACAGTCAAGAAATGGAAGCAACCTAAACGTCCATGAACAGATCTGTATTTGGGGGAGCAGCACCCAGAGCAGAAAGGTCTCTGAAGGTCCTCATCCAGGCCTCATCCATGTCAAGCGGTAACAGTGACAGATTCTATTTGGGGGGGCGGGGGGGGGGGGCCCCCACCTCACAGGAGGGGGGGACTGCAGCCCTGAAATGAAA
>SJYR01000754.1:446488-461192 GCA_006410655.1 Kobus ellipsiprymnus
GAGGGGACCCCAGGATCTGAGCCTTGGGCTGGGTCTTCTGGGCCTGGGCTCTGTCAACCTCTAGAAAGTACAGAGGAAGCAGAAGGCAGACAGAGCAGGGCCAGGGAGTTCAGGACGAAGTCGTTCAGGACCAGCCAAGGTCTGCTCATCCTGTGGCCAACAGCTCCCCAGAGCTGGGTTCGAGCGTCGAGGGGTGCGGGTGGTGAGGGCAGCGTGGAGCGCTGGGGGGTCACTGTCGCTGGGAGGCTCCAGCTATGCTAACCCATTGCGTCCCTCATCTCCCCCTACCCAGGACTCACCAAGGAGCCAGTGTTGTGGAGCTTGGTGTCTAAGGAGCCCCCAGCCCCAGCTGATGGGACCCCAGATGCTGCCCACGACAGAGGCCTGTCGCTCAACTGGGCAGTGCCCAACGTGCTGGTCAAGGACGTGCCTGACTTTGAACAGCTCTCCCCAGAGCTGGAGGCTGGTACTGCCCCTCCCATCCCATCCATGCTCACCTTCCAGGTGCCCTGCACATGGGGGGCCTGGGGCCAGGGACCCCCACCTTGAAGGTGCTTGTGGTCTGCAAGAGGACAGGACTCAGGCGTGCCACGCGTGGTGCCCATACCTCTTACACGTTGGCCCCTTCACTCCTCACCACAACCCAAGCGGGCCTGGGTGTTTTTTGTTGCCTATTTTGCTGATGAGGAAACTGAAGCTCAGAGAAGGGAAGGGGCTCACCAAGGTCTCAGGACCTACAACTGGGGGATTTAAACCCAAGTCTGTGCCTGAGAAAGCCAGGTTTTTGCCCACTGCCCAGGGAAGGGCAGAAGGTGCCGAGGGGCAAAGGAGAGGCACACACAGGCTCTCCAGGTGGAGACAGACTCATTTTACCCCCGCCCCACCGCCCACCCCAGATACTCTGAGGGTGGTGCTGAACGGTCCCCACTGGACAGTTGAGGAAACCATTGCACACAGAGCTTAAGTGACCTGCCCAAGGTCATCCAGCTGGCAAAGTCAGCCCTCCTGCTCGGTGACCTACATGTCACAAAGGCCCCAACAGGAAAGGACAGGCACATGTCGTGGTCGTGGGAGTGGGAGTCTGAGCAGCATCTCAGTGAAGTGTGAACGGAGGAGTCGGCCAAGCAAAAGAGGGGCCAGATGAGCATCCAGGCAGTGGGCGTGGCCTGTGCAAATGTCCTGGGGTTGGTGGGGAAGGGAGGGGGCCCTTGCGGCTGAGGGAGAGGTGGGTGTGCAGAGATCAGCTTGGGGACGATTGGAGGGTGGGGCAGAAGGCCTCCAAAGCTGCAGGAGGAAAGGGACTGGGAGCCACTGGGGCGACCCCTCACTTTCAGAGTTCACGACTGCTTAAACTCTGGGTCCCAGTGTTGGCTGCACCCAGCTGGGAGGTGACAGGCTGAAGAGGTGGGAAGCTGGGAGGAGAGGTGATGGTGGTTGAGCCCAGAGAAGGGGCAAGGGGGTGTGTGAGGAAATGAGGCGAGCCCCTCTTTCTGCCTGGGAGACCACATAGGGCACAAAGACGTATGTCTGCATCCACGCTGAGCTCCTGAGGTCCAAGCTGGGGGCTCTGGAACCCGGGTGGTGTCCCTGCGGCCACAAGGGGGCACCAGAGAGCTTCTCTGAAGGCCTTTACAGCATCTCCTAATCCTAATCCTGGCCTCCTCTACTGATGGAGATACTACCTGTATCCCATTTTTCAGAGGCGGTGACCTGGTTCAGGGACAGAAAAGGACCCACCCTAGGCCACATGGAAGGTTACAGGGAGCCAGGTTTTGGGACTGTGTTTTCAGGAACCTAGAGTTGAGGCTGGTGGTGTATCCATGGCCAAGCCATAGTTTGGAGGTCAGGATTCGGGTTCTGGCTGTGTCCCAGCCAGGATGCTGGGCCTTTTGCACTCTGATCAGTTAAAGGGTTGGGGGCTCAGGAAGCGGTCGTGTGGTTCTGGCTGTGTCCCAGCCAGGATGCTAGGCCCTTGCACTCTGATCAAGTAAAGGGTTGGGGGCTAAGGAAGCGGTCGTGTGGTTCTGGCTGTGTCCCAGCCAGGACGCTGGGCCCTTGCACTCTGATCAGGTAAAGGGTTGGGGGCTAAGGAAGCGGTCGTGTGGTTCTGGCTGTGCCCCAGCCAGGACGCTGGGCCCTTGCACTCTGATCAGGTAAAGGGTTGGGGGCTAAGGAAGCGGTCGTGTGGTCACAGCTGCTGTCATCAGTAGCGCTGATGTTATGGGAAGGAGGAGTGGTGGGCACGGCAGACTTTCCAGAGGGGCCGGACAGGCGGAAGGAGTGCAGGCAGCCTGGCAGGCTCCATCCTGGCCCCACCACTTCCTGGCAATGGGCGTGGGTGAGTCACTGCTCCACTCTGAGCCTCAGTCTACTCCTCTGTGGAAGGGCACACTCTGCCATTTCAGGACTAACGAGGGAGCCTGGGCGGGGCTCCATCAATGCAGCTGCTTCCCTTGCAGACTGGTTTGGAGTGGGGGTGTCCTCTGTGGGCTGTGGGAGGTAGAGAGGGGGCTCAGGCTGTCTTCCCTAAGGGTGACCTTGCGGGGGCGGCTGGAGGGGTGAGGGGCAACTGTGGCCTCTCTCGTAGCACTGAAGAAAGCCTGCACGCGGGCCCCCAGTGCCTGGGCCTCTTTCCTGCTCGGGGCCTGGGCGGTCGCTGACGTACCCGCTGCTGCCTTGCACGCTGCCCTTTGAGTATGTCTATGTCCAGAGCAGAAGGTGAGGCATGGCCAGGGGTCCTGGGAAGGGTCTGACCTGTTGAGACTGGTGCCTGTGGCAGGAAGGGCACTGGAGCACTGGGGCAGGGGGCAGAGCAGGGCTGGTGTCCCCAAACTGCCTGACGCTGGCTGCAGGCCCTGAGGTCTTGGTCTCCTTTGGAAGACGGGACTGATGGGGTGGATGGGTAACAGCTGTGGCTTTAGTCCACAGGAAACGGGGCCTCGTGGCCAGCCTGGACCTTCCCGTCTCTAGGATCTTTGGTCCACTGTTGCACCTGTCAGAGCCTCAGAGGAAACGAGTTCTTCCTGAGGGTAGCTCTAGGGGTTGGTCTGCCTCAGATTAACTGTGTGGCCCAAGCCGGGCATCTTGACCTCTCTGGGCCCCAGATTCCTTTTCTGTAAAAAGAGACCTTTCCAGAGCAGACTGGCTGTGGATAGGCCCTCGCTAACCGTCTCACTTTGCTGGTTCATGGATCACTCCCTGTTGTTGGCTCATTCATTCCACCAACAGTCATTGAGGGCCTGTCAAGGGTCAAGCCTTGGCTGGGGGCCGGGAGGCAGGACTGACCGAGACCCAGCCCTGACCTTCTGGGGATCACAGCCCACTGATCGTCACGTATTTATCTGTGCCATCTGGCTGTGCCTACGGATACCTAGAGAGATGGACAACGGCTACGGATTGCTGGGAGAGGTGTACAGTGGCTGTGCGATCAGGAAAGGCTGCTTAGAGGGGATAACTTCTGAGCTATAATCTGAAGGATGAGTAAGGGTCCACTAGGCCAAGAAGGATGGAGCAGCAGGTGCAAAGGTCCTGGGGCAGAAGCAGAGGGAGTAAAGCTCGTCTGAAGAGCAGAAAGGGAGGCTAGTGTGGCTGAAGCCAAAATCTGGAGTGTGTACAAGATGGAGCTGAGGAAGCTGGCGGGGACTAGACACACAGGGGTCTGTGGCCAGGTGAGGGGTGTGGTCTTTATCCTGATGGTTACAGGAAGGCCGTGGAGGATTTTGGCAGGAAAGTGTCATGCAGAGATCTGTATTTTTTTTTTTTTTTTTTTAATTCCCCATTCCCTGGAGAAGGTCTGTGACAGCGAGCCACTGGTCTCTGGCCCACTCCATGCAGAGTCCATGACAGGGTCAGCCCTGCTGTCTGAACTGCCGGTGACCCAAAGCTGGGAGACAGCTTTCTGCTGATGTGGACTTTTTCTTATGCAGAGCTTTTGGACTGCAACCACAAGTTAAAATCAAAAAAGACAAATGCAAATTCTAGCCATTTCAGTTACAAAAAGAAGATCAGTGTCTGAGTATCGATGGAGTCGTCTGCCCAGACCGCAGGGGTCTTTTCTGTAAACTGCATGCTCAACCACAGCACTGGTGACTCGGTGGTGGAGCTCTCGCCTGCCCCGTGGGAGGCCCGGGTTCGACCACTGGCCAAGGCAGGGTGCTGTTTCGAGGCTTCTCTGGTGACTCAGTTGTAAGGAAGCCACCTGGCGATGCAGGGAGAGGGGATTTTGATCCCTGGGTCAGGAAGATCCCCTGGAGAATGAAATGGCAACCCACTCTAGTAGTCTTGCCCAAAAAATCCCATGGACAAAGGAGCCTGGTAGGATAGAGTGGATGGGGTCGCAAAAGAGTCAGACACAACTTAGCAACTGAACAACAACATCCTCGAAGAACACCACGGAGCAGAGCATAACTTTAAGTTTGGGGCTTCCCTGGTGGCTCAGATGGTAAAGAATTCCTGCGATGCAGGAGGTGTAGGTTCAGTTGCTGGGTCAGGAAGATCTCCTGGAGCAGGAAGTGGCAACCCGCTCCAGTGTTCTTGCCTGGAAAACCTCATGGACAGAGGAGCCTGGCGAGCTACTGTCCATGGGGCCGCAAAGAGTTAAACGAAGCTGAGAGACTGAGCAGGCTCATACTCAACATATCGGTTATAATAATAGGGGCGGAAGGTCCAGAAACAAGGGAGGGGACAGTTCAGTCTGTGTTTGGCTTGTCGCAGTACACGCGGTGGGCTCTCTGAGTCTCAGAAAGTGCCGGGCCAGGCGTCCTCTGAGCTGTAGCTGGGTGATCCTGCCCTCTGCTGATCCTGTGTGGTCTAGGTGGGGAGTCCCAGGAGGGCGCTGGGCATGGGAAGGCCAGGGTCAGATGTGTTTAGGAAGCTGCTGGCAGCCTAAAGGAGCGTGGATGAAGGGGCATGAAGGGTGGAGGGCAGGGGCTGTTCTGGGGAGGAGGAGGGGGGACAGAAACATGGAGGCGGTAAGAGGATGGTCCTCACTTGGTTGGTGAGAAACTGAGGCCCAGAAAGTTTCCCTGACCTGCCTAGACCACACAGCGGATGAACAGGGCAGCAGGGCTGCAGTGCAAGCCGGCCTGACCCCAGGGCCCTGGCCTTTCCACCCCAGGGCTTCCCACTTGTGCCCTTTGGAGTCAATCACCCTGAGGGCCTGGTGGTCTCCGTCAAGTTCACGGCCCGTGGGGGTCGTTCCCCGCCCCCTGGTGCCTCTGCAGGTGCTGACCTGCCCCACAGGGCAGTCAGTGCGGCTGGAGCTCCGTACCCTGCTTCCTCCTTCCCTTAGCCCTGGTGCTTGGGTGCGGGGGCCCCCAGCTCTGTGCCGGCCCCATGGGGAAGGTGGGCTTTGCCAGGCGGCACGCTCGGCTGGGCACAGACCGGGGCCACTGTTGCTGCCTCTCCCTCCAGATTGGTGGCGTGGCTGCCGGACATGCCAGCCGGCTTGTGGTGGATGCAAGACTTGCTGAGGAGCTTGGCCCTCGAGGTCTATTCCAGGACGAAGGACCCGCTCCTCAGGTTGGTCAGGTGAGACGGGCCAGGGGAGGTGCTGCTGGTTCCTCAGACCCTGGGCGGGCAGTCTCATCGTCCGTGTCCCCATCCACCCATTCGTATAGCCCTGGAACACATGCTGGGTCCCTGCTGTGGGCCAGACCCGTAATGGCCTCGAGGCAGGAGCTGGCCAGTCATATCCGTCAGTCTTGGGGGGCGGGTCACCCTGCCACCTTCATCCACAGGGATGGCCTGAGGTCACGGGGGATGAGTGGGTCTCTCTGGTCTGCCAGATCCCCTGCATTCCTTCCAGACATCACCCAGGCCAGGTGTAGGGTCTCCCCAACCTTCCCTCCCTCCCGGCTGGAAACTCTAGCATTCCACCCGCGTGCCTGTTACACCCACTTGGCACCATTCGCTAAACAAGGAAGTTGACACAGTGTTCTCAGGGAGCGGCTACCCTGGAACCTTCCTGCTACCTCCGCTTGGCCAGGATAAGGGTTTATTGCAGAATTTGGGAGAAGAGCAACCCAGGGCTTCGCCCAGTCCCAGGCTCTGAAAACTCGCCTTTGCTGGCTCCTGCTTCCTCGGCAGCCTGCTTGCCACCAGCCTCCTCCAGCCTAAGGCTGCTCCTCTAGAGGACCTGGCCAAGGAGCCCAGACCGGCCCATCAGGCCTGAGGGGACCGTGCCAGCCCAGCCCAGCGACTAGCCTCCCCTGACTCCCATCGTGGCCCTTGTCCCATGCCCACATCCGCCCCCAGTCCTTGAGTCCTGACCCATCTCCTGGAGCTCAGAGCCTGACCCCTAGCCCAGGGTGGGCACTGGAATTGTCAGCCACGTGGAGGGTGGAGAGGACAGACTCTTGTCCCAGGCCACGTGGGCAGGTGGCCCCAAGGAGTGAGAAGAGCCCCCGGAGTCTCTCCGTAGCCCCCGCTCCTGGGGCTTCAGGTTCTTCTCTTCCGAGTGAGGCGCAGCCTCTTGGCACAGCCCCAGGTCATCCTCCTGTCTCATCACAGGGAGAAAGGAAGCCAGGGGCTGAGACACATGTCTGGTTCTGGAATTTCCATTTGGGGGACTTGGGGCAGCGTCTCGGGGAATAAGGGCTTGGGTGTGTCATAGAGCAGCACGCAGGGAACTTCAGGGAAGGTGGAGAAATGGGCATATCAGATCCCTGGCTTCCCTGGTGGCTGCAATGCAAGAGACATGGGTTCGATCCCTGGGTCAGGAAGATCCCCTGGGTCAGGAAGATCCTCCAAGATCTTTGCCAGGAGAATTCCATGGACAGAGAGGAACCTGGCGGGCTACATGGGGTAACACAGAGTCAGACACGACAGTGACTGACACTTCCACTTGCACAGATCAGGGAACAAATGTAAATGTCGGGGCGAGGAGTGCCACCTCCGTGACCCTTTCTGACTTTCTCTGTCATGCACTAGCCCTCGGGGGGTAATCCCCGTGCTCTGCATCAGTCTAGAAACTTTGACCTCTGACTTCCTCTGGGTCTATTCCCCAGGGAACCCCTGGCAGGAGCTGGGAGGGTGGGAGGAGAGAGAGGGATTAAAATCTCAGAATCTCAGCTACGTGTGCTTCTGTTGGGGTTCCCAAAGACCCCTGGCTGCCACCACCACAGGTCTCCCCAACGTGTTCCTTAAAAAGAGTTTTGATGAGCAGTGCCTCCAGCCTGGCCCCTCACTCTCTTAGGCACAGAAGGTGCTGGGACACCAGACCTCCAGCCTCTCTCAGGAGTTGCTCCTCTTCCCATCCTGAGAGCAGAGCCCACACCGTGACCCTGGCCAGGCCCTTAAGAGACACTCAGCCCGAGGAGGGCTGGGAAGGGTGGAGACATGGAGGCAGGTGTGAGATAAAAAGAAGCAAAGGAATAAATGTGTGAACAAGAGACATATTCATTCATTCATCTGACTTAACGAGTTATAGGCTCTGGGGACACAGCTGTGAACAAACTTATATTCTAGTTGGGGTACGAGAGCAGATGCTAAACAGGAAACAGGAAAAGGTGAAAATAAGGTCATCTCCAGGAATGGCAGTTCTGTGAGGAGACAGGAGGGTGAGACTGATGGGGGTGGGGAGCAACCTGGGACCAGGTGGTCCTGGAGGGCCTCTTTGAGGAGGTGGCACTGGAGGGGAAGTCTGAGATGAGACGTGAGAGCCAGCAAAGAGTTTTGCAAGCAGGGGGAACAGCACACGCAAAGGGGGACCAGCGCTTGCAAAGGCCTTGAGTTGAGAATGAAGAGGGGGTGATGGGGTGCACTGTGGGCAGCAAAGCAGTTGTGGGGTGGGCAGAGGTTGGGGCCTGGAGGGCACTGTTTGGATTGCACAGTCACTGGGGGGTGGTGAGAGCAGAGAAGCAAAAGGCGACTGAAAGGTGAGTAGAATCCAGGAGGGTCTGGGCATGAGGGTGGGACAGAAAGGTGAGTGGCTCTCCAGCTCCCAGTCCTGGCTTTCTGAGCGCCAACCATCTGCTGAGTGTGAACTGAGCCCGAGGCAGATCCCTGCCTCAGGGAGCTCGCGTTCCTCTATTGCTATTTCTGCGAAGGTAATAGGGAGTCTGACCCTCACGAGTGCCCACCACTTACAGTTTTCAAAGCCAGTTATCTCAGTTAATTCTCACAGCAACTCTGGGAGGTGAGCATTATTCTGCCCCATTTTATGGGCGAGGAAACCAAAGCGCAGAGTGGTTGTGTGTGTTGGGGTAAGTGGTAAAGCTGTAAATGCCCAAGTGTGTGCTCCAGGCAGCAGAAGGATCTCTGGAAAAATCACAGCTTCATTGTGTACCTGCTGTGCAATGCTGAGCAAGTTCTTTCCTCGATCAATTCCTCATTTCCTTGCCTTTAAAATGACCAGTTGGTTTCTAAAGGGCCTCCAGCTCCCACAACAGAGACAATTAATACCACCATCCTCAGAGGGAGGAGAGATGATTCCAGGAGGAGATTGGCCACAGAGGGCTAGGAGTTTGAACTGGGTCTTTATGGAAGCCCAGATTCTAGGTTGGCAGAAAGTCACTCCAGGAGTGTGGCTGCAGGTGTAAAGACAGGTTTGGGGTGCCCCCTGGTGAGTTATAGAAACAAGGAGTCTGACTCAGATATGTGAAGCACCTGATCCCACAGCAAATCATTGATGGAGTTAGCATTCAAGACTAGGTCAGGGGACTTCCCACACTGGTAGCCCAGTGGCTAAGACTCCAGGTTCCAATGCAGGGGGCCTGGGTTCAATCCCTGGTCAGGGAACTGGGTCCCATATGCCCAGGGGAGCCAAATAAATAAATAAAAATATTAGCAGTAAATAATCTAAAATAAACAGGATCATTAAAAAAAGACTAGCTCAGGCTGTGGTTCCATCCTGTCTGCCCACTAGAATGCTGGGTATAAATATTGAAGCTCAGGACTTTCTTCAGAAATTCTGGTATTGAATTAGACCTGTCTAGGCAGGAATGTGATTGAAGCCTGTAGTTCCTGGGCGCTACTGTCCTCAGGGGACACTCTGTGGGTGTGACCATCCACCTGAGCCAGCACCCTGGGCTCAGACTTTCTTAAGGTCATCTGTGGCAACAGGCTGGCATGTGCCCATCTGTGTCTGGTGTCATGAGATGCTATTGGGTGACCTCTGCCCCAGCACTAAATCCTCAGATACCTCAACCCCTCTGAACTTAACATCCCACACACAAGTATGAAACTGTATACTAACTGGATATTTGGTGATGTTAAGGAGTAATCATTACTTTTTCGTTGTGTTAATATATTGGGAATATGATTTCAAAGAGTTCTTATCTCTTAGAGATCTATGTTAAAGTAATGGCGTAACACATGAGTTGCTTCAAAATAATCTGAGTGGGGAGGAGTGGGTGAGAGTTGATGAAACCTCAGTTGGTAACAGTTGACAGTGGGTGATGGATACATAGAAATTCATTCTACTATTCTTTTTATTTTTGCATATGTTTGACATATCTTACGTATGTTTGCATATTTTCCTAATAAAAGACAGCATAATCTTAAAGATTTGATAGTCCGTACAAATAGGAAAATATGCATGAAGACAGAACATAAAACAAAGCAAAACCGGAGCCACTGGGGGTCGTGTCTACCCAGAGTCCTGCCTTGGGCCATCATGAGGATTTGGTGAGTTGTGAGCTTTCAGCACCGCGGACAGCGACCGGCGGCCGCTCCGCAGTCTCTATGCAGCTTTGAGCATCTCACAGGGCAGAGAACTTCAGATCTAGGTTACTTAGGAAGAGTCTCTTCAGGACAAAAGACTATCCAGCCTCTTACCAATCCCCAGAGAAGAGGCCCTCACTACCCGTGGGGAAGACCAGGACTTGGTGGACAGTTTCGGCTCATAAGAATCTTCTGTTTCCTGCTCTTTAGAGATACCTTTGTCAAAAATGAATCAATCATATATGTGTGTCTGTTTCTAGACTCTCTGTCCTGTTCCATTTATCTATATGACTATGCTTATGCAAATCCCACACTTTTGATTTCTAGATTTAAGGTAAATAGATTTATAGTAAGTCTTGAAATCAAGTAGTGTGAGCATTCCAGCTCTGCTATTCTTTTCCAAAATAGTTTTAATTAGTCTAGTGACCTTTTTTTTTTATATAGGTTTTAGAACTGGCTTGTTAATTTCTACAAAACAGTCCATTGACACTTCTCTTGGGATTGCGTAGACTCTACAGATGAATTTTGAAATATTTGAAATATTTTGAAATAATTGTATCTTTACAATGTTGAGTCTTCTAATCGATGACCAGGATATACATCACCATTTCTTTAAATTTTACAAATTTATCTCATCAATGTTTTGTAGCTTTTGTTATATGAATCTTGCATATGTTTTCTTCGATTTATTCAGAAGCATTTAATGTTTTTTGATGATATTGCAAACAATATTTTTAAAATTTCAACTTTCAGTTGTTTACTGCTGGTATTTGATTTTTGTTTGCTGGTCCTGTGTCTTATGAGCTTGCTAAACTCATTTATTCAGTCTAGCAGCTTTTTTGGTAGGGTCCTCAGGCTCTTCTATATTAACAGATATTTTTCTTTAGATTTCTATTCTAAAAATTAAGTCAAAAGAAAAGTTTCAAGAAGTAATACAACCTTGGTAGGCAAGAATAACACTTCTCCACCCCCTCAAAAGATGTCCATGTCTTCCCAGAACCTGTGACTATGTTATATGTCAAAGGTAATTAAGATTGCAGATGGAATTCAGCTTGCTAATCAGCTGACCTTAAAATAGATTACCATGGATTATTTATTGAGAAGACCTAATATAATTATAAGGGATCTTAAAAGTGAAAGAGGGAGATAGAGGAAGAGTCAACATCAGAGTAAAATGATGTGAGAAACAGTAAACCCGGCATTGCTGACTTCGAAGAGGGAGGAAGGGACCATGAGCCCAGGAGTGCGGGTGGCCTCTAGTGGTTGGAAAAGGCAGAAAACTGGCTTCATCCTTAACCTCCAGAAAGGAATGGAGTTTTGTCGACACCTTGATTTTTAGCTCAGTGACACGCACATTAGACGTATGACCTACAGAACCGTAAGATAATAAATATGTGTTGTTTTAAAGCCACTGAGTTTGTGGTAATTCACTATAGCAGTGATAGAAAAAGAGGACAACAATGAATATATACTATCACCTACATTCACCAGTTGTAGCATTTGCCACATTTTCCTCTTTCAATGTACGTATACACATTAGTGTTATAATTGTGTTTCATAGAATTATTTGAAAATAAGTTGCAGACAGAATTCTACACTCCCAAATACTTCAGCATCTCCCCACTAAGAAAAAAAAATTCTCTTACATATCCACAGTACAGTTTTAAAGTTCATGAAATTTAAAATTAATACAATGTTGCTGATGTTTAGTTGCCAGGTCACGTTTGACTCTTTTGTGACACCATGGACTGTAACCTGCCAGGCTCCTCTGTCATGGGATTTCCTAGACAAGAATACTGGAGTGGGTTGCCATTTCCTTCCCCAGTGCATCCTCCCAACCCAGGGATCAAAGTCACGTCTCCTGCACTGCAGGTGAGGGCTTCCCCGGTGGCTCAGTGGTAAAGAATCCACCTTCGATGCCGGAGACGTCAGTTCAATCCCTGGGTCAGGAAGATCCCCTGGCGGAGGGCATGGCAACCCACCCCAGTATTCTTGTCTGGAGAATCCCATGGACAGAGGAGCTTGGTGGGTTACAGTCCATAGCATGACAAAGAGTCAGACAGGACTAAAGTGACTGAGTGTGACGCACACACTGCTGGTGGGTTCTTTACTGCTGAGCCACCAGGAAATTCTGTCACTATTATATTACAATAATACAATATTACCAGCTTATAAAGAGTCCATATTCATATGTTGCAAATTGCCCCAAGAATGTCCTTTTCAATTATCTTTAGTCCTTTTATCTAGAACAAGTTCTTTCAACTTTTTTTTTGTCTTTCATGACATTGACATTTTTGAAGAGTACAGGTCAGTTGTTACACAGACTGTTCCTTTCCTTTGGTTTTGTATTCTGTCCTCATTTATTAGATCCAGGATATGAATTTTTCGTGGGAAAACCATGTAAGTGATTTGGGATCTTTAATGTGGTACAGAGTCTGCATCTAAATTTATACCCACATCTGTATTCATCTGTATTTATGCTTATATCATCATGTGACCATCACTAAAAGCAAGACATTAACAGAATGTTTCCAATACTCTGCTGCTGCTGCTGCTAAGTCACTTCAGTTGTGTCCAACTCTGTGTGACCCCATAGATGGCAGCCCGCCAGGCTCCCCCATCCCTGGGATTCTCCAAGCAAGAACACTGGAGTGGGTTGCCATTTCCTTCTCCAATGCATGAAAGTGAAAAGTGAAAGGAAAGTTGCTCAGTCGTGTCCGACTCTTCGAGACCCCATGGACTGCAGCCTACCAGGCTCCTCTGTCCATGGGATTTTCCAGACAAGAGTACTGGAGTGGGGTGCCATTGCCTTCTCCAATGCATGAAAGTGAAAAGTGAAAGGAAAGTTGCTCAGTCGTGTCCGACTCTTCGAGATCCCATGGACTGCAGCCTACCAGGCTCCTCCATCCATGGGATTTTCCAGACAAGAGTACTGGAGTGGGGTGCCATCGCCTCTGAGTTTTGTGTCTTTGCTCAGTCAACCCCTCTGCTGCCTCCAATTAAACACTTTTCTGACCTCTGATCATAGGTTAGTTTTGTTTGTCCTTGAATTGTATATGAAGAGTCATCCAACATACCACCTTCTATGTTCAGCTTCTTTTGCTCATCATTTTGACCGTGGAATTCACCTATATTGTTGCATACACTAATTGTTCTTTTTAAAATCACTGTGTAGTACGAATTCCATTGTATGAATATATCACAATTTATCCAGTCTAATGTTGATGGACATTGAGTTGTTTCTAATTCTTGTCTAACAGGTACAAAGTGTTAATTTGTTCCTAATTTCAAGCTAGCTCCTGTGATCTTTTGACCTAGCCCCATCATTTTTAATGGTTTCTTCTTCTGCCCCAAAGATATTTTAGGCTCATCTTGTACTTTCTTTGCCCAGCCCTGGAAGTGGCCTTTTCTCTGAGAAACTCTGGTTCCTGTTGGTAGGGAAGTATTTAGAAACCAAGATCTGGGCACTGGCTGTTCCTGGTTTTGCTGGAATACAGTGCTTAAAGGCCTTTTCAGCAAAGATAAGGAATAGATTTTTAAAATAAATAATAAATTCATGAAATACCTTAGATTCTAATCTAAAAGGACGGGGTTCCTCCTTGCTCTTCCATAGTGAGACCTTCATCTGAAACACCAGCTCATTTAGTTGCTCGGTTCCTCCAGCCTTTCTACCTGTCTTTGTGCCATTACCTAATTGTTCTTAATGATGTCTTGGTATTTGGAATCTTCTCTTGCAGTTTTGTGAAGACATCCTCAAGCCCCCTGAATCAGAGTTAATGCTCTCTTTGCACTTTTCATCCACCGTGTACACGTGGCCAATGTCCCCCTTGCCAGACTGTGTCTCAATCCTGGGGAAGAAGCAGAGAGAGAAGGTAGGTCCTATCCACCTGCATTGCTCTGGATTCTTTTTTAAATTAATTAATTAATTTATTTGGCTATGCTGGGTCTTAGTTGTAGCTTGCGGGATCTTTGATCTTTGTGTGGCATGTGGGATCTAGTTCCCTGGCCAAGGATCGAACCTGGGCCTCCTGCATTGAGTGCAGAGTCTCAGCCGCTGGACCACCAGGGAAGTCCCACAGCTCTGAATCCTTGCTGGTCTAATTATCTCTGTCCTCTCAACTACAGTACCTAGAAGTAGAAGGTATCATTCCCTTTTCACAGTCAGGAACACTGAACCTGTGCAATGCCATTGTTTCTTTAAAAAAAACTCACCAATGAACATGACTTAATTAACAAATGTTTTATTGCTAAAAATTGCTAATCATCATTTGACAATGCAAGATTGTCACAAATGTTCTATTTGTAAACAGCACAGCATCTGCAAAGCACAATAAAATGAGCTTTGCCTGTGTGTGTTTCTTGAGTGAATGGATGAGGGGTTGTACTAAAACCTGTGTAGAATTCAGTTGTTCTCGAATTGTAGTCTGCCTAAGAAGTACGTTTTAAACACAGACTTGTGGAGCACCACACCAAGGGTCCTGGGTATCATGAGTTCTGGGGTGGGCCCTGGAGATCTTCAATGAACAGATTTAACCCTTTCCTGCTCTCAGGATATTGTAAGCGTGTGATTCACAGGTCTTATTCTGATCTGAAATTGTCTTGGTTATTCACAAATGTAAGCTCCAAGGGGGCTGGGCTCTTGCCTGGACCCTCGACCCGTGGCGGGTATAGATCAGAGGCTTCCTAAATATTTGTTGAATGAATGATGAATGAATCTTTCGGGTCACTGTTAGTTGCAGTGTTTCTTGAGTTTGTGTTGAAGCTTTGCTGAAGGACAGAATCGCTGGAATCCCTGGGTTGGTTAACATATGCGTGATGAAGGTGATGCAGACTGCCGGCCAGGAGGGCGGGGGAGGGGTCTTGGACAGCCCTCAGGAAGGGTGGGCAAGGGGTGGCCGGGGCGGGGCTCGGCCCATGACGTCATGCCCGCATCCACGCCGGCGTCGTGACGTCACGACACGGAGCTCCCCCACCCCGCGCCGGCTGGGGCGGGGCGCGGGCCGGGCGGCGCCGTGACGTCACGCCTGCGGAGGAGCGCCGT